>PVKE010001551.1:35993-98151 GCA_004027555.1 Craseonycteris thonglongyai | reverse complement strand
TGATGATGATGGTGGTGATGGTGATGATGGTGATGGTGATGATGGTGATGATGATGGTGGTGATGATGGTGATGATAGTGATGATGATGGTGGTGATGGTGATGATGGTAAGGATGGTGATGATGGTGAGGATGGTGATGATGATGGTGATGATGGGGATGATGATGATGGTGGTGGTAGAAGTGGTGATAGAGGTGATGGCAGTGATGATGGTGATAATGGTGATGATGGTGGTGATGATGATGATGGGGATGGTGGGGGTGATGATGATGGTGATGGTGGTGACGATGGTGATGATGGTGGTGATGATGATGATGCTGGTGGTAGAAGTGGTGATAAGGGTAATGGTGGTGGTGATGATGGGAGTGAGGCTGGGCTAAGGCTGTACCTCAGGACGCAGAGTGACTGTGCGGAGTGGAGCTGTGTGTCCCTCTCCCCTTCTGTCTTTGGGACCTTGGGTTTCCTTGGTGACCCTGTGCCCTGCAGGACCCTCCGGCCCCCAGTCTTTGTTCATTTGCTCTGTCTGTGCCCCCGGGGCCAGCACAGAGCTGGGGAACCTTCTTCGTGTTCCATTCCAGGAGGCTCCTGGCTTGGTCTTTGCTCTGATTTTATGTACCCCCCCTCCGCCCCCCCACACTGTCCCTGCCCCTCCCCCACTCCTCTCCCGCACCAGTCCCCCCCACTCCTAGCTAAGTGCTACTTAAATTCTGATTTTTGTCCTCTGGTTAACTGTTGTTCCATTTTCTCATCTGCCTGGCCTAATTCCAAAGAGTATGCCTTCCAAATGCGAATGGCAAAGACCTTCCCTCTCTCCTAAGAGCTGGAGGGATTCGCAGTGCAGTGCTGTCTTCATGCGCTGCTCCTGTTACCGGCCCCCAGCCTCCACCGCAACATGACTCCTGCCTTTTAAAAGCCCTGCATATTCATCACAGGATATTGGAAAAAATACAGAGCGGATGAGAAAGAAAATGAGATAACCGGGTACAGCCGCGGGGAGAGGCGACGGCTAACATCTCCGGGCCTCTCCCACTACTGGCTTCTCCCGTGAGTGTGCGTGGGTGCATGTGCACTTGTGTGCATGCATGTGTGTGCATAGTGTGCACTCATGTGTGCACATGTATGCTTCGTGCACATGTGTGTGCGTGCTTTGTGGGATATGTACATGTGTGCTTTGTGCACCTGTGTGTGTGCATGTATGCTTGTGTGTGTGCGTGTATGCTTGTGTGTGTGTCTTTACATAACTTTTTATCCTGATCTTCATGCAGCGTTACATCAGCAGTATTCCAATACAGCATTAGCTCATCTTCCAAAACATGATTTTAAACTTTCTTTTTTATTTTTATATATATATATATATTTTTTTTTTTGACAGAGAGAGAGAGAGAGAGAGAAATACAGAGACAGAGATAGAGAGAGAACTGAACTGGGGGAGCTCCCAGTTCAGCATATGGTTCCGCACGGGCCAAGGCCGGGATTCGATCCTCGGTCCCCGGTGCTGCAAAGTGAGCGCCTAACCCACTGAGCCATCCCGGCTTCCCCCAAAACATGATTTTAATGGCTACGTCGTGCTCCATCATGGAGACTTACTGAAATGTAAGCCTTCCATCACTGAGGAAGCATTTAACTTAGGTCCGTGCAACAAGCAGTACAAGGGGACCATCCCTGGCCGTGCATCTTGACTGGCAGTGACAGCACAGGACGGCCGTCTGGGCGTGCCCTGGGAAGTGGCCGCCTCACTGGGAACATAAGCGGATTCATGGACGGCACCCAGGATGGCGCCTGACACTTAGCAAATGCTCTTCGGATGACGCTTGCTGTCACTGTTCCTGAAAATGGGGTCTGAGTCACAGCACACATGGACCGCCAAACCGCTTTGCACCCCTCAAAGGGCTCCCCCCTCACCAGCCCAGAAAGACGGTGCCGTCACCTTATTTCGAATAAGCTCTTGTGGATAGTTGCAGACTCAGGTGCGGTTGTAAGAAATGTTACAGGGGGATCAGGGTCCCCCGGTGGGGACGTCTTGTGAAATTACAGTGCTGTGTCCCTGTCGAGGTAGTATATCCCCAGTGAGACGGCCCGCGCGTTATTCCGATTTCCCCTGCTATTGCGAGGGTGTGTGTTCACTTTTGTACGATTTCATCACGTGTGTGGGTTCTCTCATCCTCCACCGCAGTCACGACACGGAACAGCTCCGTCCCGCCTCCTGCCCCTAACTCCGCGCTCACACTAACCGGCTCTCCATCGCCACAGCTGTGTCCTTTCAGGAGAGTCGTGTACAGGGAATCAGACAGTGTGCAACCTTTGGGCTTGGCGTTTATCCGCTCAGCTCCGCCCCTTTCAGCCCCACGGCAGAGGCTGTGTTCAGCGGTTCCTCCCTGTTCAGCGCTGAGCCGCGTTCCACGGCGCCCACGGACCTCAGTGTGTCTCACGGTCGCTCATCGTCAAAGGCGTCGGGGTCGCCTGCAGATTTGGGCCACCCCCTCCTTTTCCATTTGGGCCCGTTTGATCACTTGCCATCAGTTCCTTAGAGGCCAATGAGGCCACTTACAGTAGCCGGGGTCCTTATTTAATTTGGGTGGAGATGTCGGACGTCAGGGTGACACTGATAGTGAATCGGCGTCACCATCAAGTTACAGGAGTAAATGAAGGGATGACAAAGTGTAATGCTGACCTTTCAGATGCTCGGGGGGGCTGAAAGGAGACTGAGGAGGGGCCGGAAGTGACACCCCGATCCAAGGGACACAGGCTCCTCTCTGCTCCTCAGGGGGCCACTGGGTAGAAGAGAAAAAAGCCCCTTTGGTCCCTTCTCTCTTTAGGACCCAGCGCCGTCCGCCCCAGACCTGGCTGTCACCTCAGCTGTACTGTTTAACATCACCTGGGTCATTGCTCAGCCCCAGGGACACGCTGTGAACATCGGGGCCCCGGGCGATGGGGCAGAACGTTGCGCAGTCGGCACGCGCGGTCCCAGGGAGACAGTGAACGTAACTGCGTGTTTTACTACAGCCGGGTCCAGCCGCGTGGCTTACCCGACGCGGGGTGTTCCTAATGATTCCGGAGAGGAGCACCGACGTGCTCTGCGGCTTTGAAAGGGAAGCAGCGCCCCAGCCGCTTGCTGGGTCCCCCTCGTGAGCAAGCCCGGAGCAGGGCTCCCAGAGGAAGTCCGGGGGGCTGCTGCCTCCTCTCAGCGCCCCTCCCGCCGCCCCCCACCTGGCCCGGCTCCACAAACCCCGCTTCCCTGCGGGGGTGCTGGTTTTTGTCCGTTCCCAGCCGGCAAAGCTCGACGACCCGAACCTGTCGGATCCATCCCGACTTGGGAGCATTTCATAACGTAGCCCCGCAGATATCAGTGTCAGGAACCCACAGATTCTAGGGGCCGTGGCTCCGTGCCCGTCCAAACGCCGCAAGAAGCGTTTCCAACACCTGCCAGGAGCTTCTACTCAAAGAGACCCGGGAAACTGAGCCGGGGGTCCGCTCCCCGCCGGCGCGGGAGGCGTGGACGAATGTGCGCGGAGCCGGGGAGCTGGGAGGGGCTGCCTGGCGGCCCCTCTGCCGTCCCGAGTCCGCTGCTACCCCCGGCTCCTGCTCAGAAGAAGGAAGAGCATCAGCAGCCCCCCGGCCACCTTGGGACCGAGCAGATGCCGGGGTGAACGCAGCAGCGACAGGGACGATCTTTTCTACGTGTGCAGCCCAGACGGACGGAGGCCAGCCCGCGCGTCTCGCCGTTCCCGCCCAGCGCCTCCGGAGCTGAGTCCCCTGCGGGCTGCCGCTGCCCCTGGGACCCCTGGGACCACGAAGGCCCGGCATTGAGCCGTCTCCCCGCCCACCACCCAGTGGCTCCTTATCAGCTGGCTCGAAAGGAAGAGGCAGGAAGAGGAGGGAGAGCAGAGGGTGGACGCCGAGACCAGCCGTCCTCACAGCTTTCTTTGGAAACGTTTTCACATCCGTGGATTCGTCCGTGAAGTCTAAGTCACCTGTGTGGGGAGCACACAGCCTTAATCGCAGGCCCCGAAAACCGGACCTGGCGTCTGGCAAAATCGGAGCACCTGACACCGGCCGAGAGCGGCCTCCGTGTCTCACAGCCGGGAGCGTCTGCGGAAGCTGGGCCTGCCGCATCCCATGGTCAAGGGCGTCGGTGGGTCAGGGAGGCCCCCTTCCCCCACCCCCAGCACCAGGCCGGAGCCCCGGCGCCCTGAAACCCGGTGCGTCCCCTCCAGGCAGAATCTGTGGCTGGACTGAGGGGCTGGTCACCAGAGGGGTGTCCCTGGACCGGTCCCTCCAAACGGGGAGGTGCGGCCTCATCCAACACCTCTCGGATTCACGGAAACGCCGCGTGGGGAGCCCCGGCTACAGGGGAGGAAGCCCCAAAGCCAGGCCCCCTCAGTGGTAGAAGAAGCTTCCGGAAAGGGTCTGGCACAGGCAGGGCTGCCCCGATGTGTGCGTGGCTGCCCCGCCGCCTCGGCTGGTCTTGCTGATGCCTGGAGCCCCGCCCCCACGGCGTGGCTGGCGTGGGCCTGAGTCCCGTTTCCCCATCCGTGCTCACGTCCCATCCTCACGCCCTCTGCTCGCCCTTCACGGCGCCCTTCCAGACCCTCACGCCCCATCTGCTGAAGTTTCCGAGGCTCTGGGGGGCCCCTGAGTGCTGTGCGTGGACTCACAGGAAGGCCACGGGGCGCCTTCCAGAAGCCACGGCCCAGCGATGATCAAATCTGCCCCCGCCCATCACGCGCAAACTCGATTATCGGGGGCTGCCCGGTGGGGGGCCGGGGGCCCATCGTCCCCCCGCCTGCTGGCATGAAACCGCGCAGTGTGTGTCTGAACAAGCGGGCCGCCCCTCTCTGCGTTCTGCCCACGGGAGCCTCTGAATGGGGTGCCCAGGGGCCGGGGGGACACGTGCTTTATCCATAGACTCACTCCCCGGAAGAAGCACCGGGACTGAGCATCGAGACGCTGGCAGCTGCCCGCCTGTGTCCTCACCCAGCCGGACACGCTGGGCAGCCCCCGGCCGGCCGCGCACAGTGAGCAGCCGTCGTGCTAAGACCCAGGCGCTTTTGATGCCCCGAACCTTCTTATGCCCGTCTAGCCGGAGGGTGGGGGAGGGATAGGACAGGCCCTAGACCCGCACCTGCCCGGGTGCGTCTTCCGGACACAACCAGCTCCGACTCCCAGAAGCCGGGCGCCCGGGTGGGACCAGACGCGGGGACCCGAGCAGAGGCCGCGGCCGCAGGGGGACAGCGCGGACCGGTGGTGCTGTCGCTGACGGGGACTTTGTCCCGGCCTGTGCGGGCCGCACACAGGAAGGGGTGCTGGGCACAGGGAGGCTAAGTTTACGGGGGGTGGGCGGGCGGGAACAGCTGCGTGTTCTTCACGTTTCCAGTCCAGGGAGATTGAAAAGGGGTCTCAGCTGGAAGGGGGAGCCCTGGACACTGAGGGGCAGTCACCCCGCCCCCAGCGCCCGGGTCCCGCTGACAAGCACGCTGCTGAAGGGACCCCCCTCGCTGTACTTGAAGCCCCTCCCAGCGAGGGGCTCGCGACCCCTTGGACAGAAGACGCCGACGTGCCCTCAGGTGGGCCGGCTGGCACCCCGGCGGTGCGCGCCTCTCTGTGGGGACCGCGAATCGCCCGGCTCCCGTCCACCGTGGTTCCCTTTTTGACTTAGTCGCACACCCCAGCTCCTGAGTTCCCAAAAAGGCAATTTGTTTAAGCTAAAGACCTTTAAGAAGCTCTTGCATAACGGCACCCATGAGGACGCTGGGGACGCCCCGTGACGTGGCCCCACGAACCCAGGCCGTGACGATGGGTGCGTGGCAGCCGTGTCCCCGGCGGGGGTGTTTGCGTGGGCGGCCCCCTCGTTGTTCACAGCGCTCCCCAGCGCCCGGAAGAGGGACGCCGTCACAGCCTGCCTGCCCGCGGCGATGGGCGTGTACCCTCCCGGTGCCCACGGGGACATTGTAGTCTTTTTAAAGTAAACCCGCAGGTGGGGGCCGGAGGGGAAGCCGGTGGACTCTGGCCCCGCCGGGGCGGCCACTTGCCGCGCGCGCCCCGCCTCACGACGTCGCCCGTGTCTTGCAGGTGGTCTTCAGCAAGTACTGCAACTCCAGCGACATCATGGACCTCTTCTGCATCGCCACCGGCCTGCCTCGGTGAGTGCGCCCGGCTGTCCCCGCGGAAGAGCGCGTCCGCCCCCCACGCCTCCCGGGTCACTGGGCAGGAGGTCACCTGGGGAGTGCGGGGGGCTGAGAGGAGCGGGAGAGCCAGCGGGCTCCCCTCCCGGTCGGTGACCGGCAGACACCCCGCAGGCACTGCGTGTGCACACGGTGCACACCGTTAGGCGAAACCACCGTCTTCAGACTCTTCCTTCCGTGTGTTCGCTTGCTTTTGGAGAAAGGCGCCGGGAGGGGGGCGTGCTCGGCTTTGGTCCCTCCCCATCTTGACACGGGCCAGCACGTGCCTCTTCTGTCTCAGGGTGAGGGGCGGTGGGTGTCACAGGGCAGCGTTTGGGAAAAGACCGACGTCACTGAGTTGAAAAGACCAATAACCTACCTCAAGGAGTCGTCAGCGTTCCGTAAAGTCATTGTCGGGAATCGTCTGCGGGAGCAGGCCGGTGTCCTGTCCTGACTCTCCGACTAGTGACCGGGGTGGCGTGGGTGCAGCAGCCACCTTCACACTCAGGATCCGGGTCAAGGAGCAAGGACCTCAGGCGTCTCACAGACGGACGGGGGAGAAGGGGTTCGGGCAGGCGCCCGCATTCCAGCAAGAGGCTGTTCGTAGCGGCGGACAGCCCACCCGGCGGGGCCCCTTTCGTGAAGCCCGGTGCTCGAAAGCGTAGATACCATTCTTTAGAGCCACCCTGGGATTGCCACGTCACCCCCACCACACAGAGGTTACAAACACACAGCGGGAGATAAGACAGCTCGAGTGTGGCCGTGGTCGAGGCAACACCGCTCAGGGGACCCCCAGGAAGAGCGGGGGCGGGACCCAAGTCCCCCACCTGAGAGGGTTTCGCAGGAGAGACGGCGCCCCTGCACGGGGGGCGCCCGGAGGAAATAACGCGGGAAGGGCACCGGCGAGCTCGTTGGCGGATGGAGACGCCGACTTCTCTTTCGTCCCAGTTTTGTTTCATCTCCCAGCTCAGAGAATTCGATTCGCCCCAATTGCCACGTGAAATTGCTCGGGAGTTTACAGAGCACGTAGGGCCCCACGGCCTTGTGCGCGAGCGACAGTCTCCCCCGCGTCTCGGCCGGCCCTGGTCCCCGAGGTCTCGTTCTGTCACTCGAGACCCCAGGGGACGCCGTCACGCGCACAGGCGCTGACCTGGCGTGTCTTCCAGGAACACGACCATCTCCCTGCTAACCACGGACGACGCCATGGTCTCCATCGACCCCACGATGCCCACAAATTCTGAACGGTAAGCGGCCGGCGGCTTCGTCCTCTCCCGTCCTCGTGTCTGCCGCGTCTCCACGCCCGCGTGAGGGTCCCTGCGTGGTCTCCATCACGTACTGCTGTAGGAAAATGCGAACGTAAGCCGAACACGGGGGCGGGGTGGGCAGGAGGGACGTGAGGCTCGCGTGATCGGCTGGGTTCTTTGCAGAACCAGCCACTTCCCAAGACGGTGACAGTGGGAGGAGTGCCCAGGGCTCCACGCTCAGCACCAGCAAGAGCCCTGTGAGGACGCACTGGTAGTGATGTCACAGACGGGGAAACTGAGGCACAGAGGCTGCGTGCTGAGTAGTGGAGCCAGGTGCGGGGACCCTGCGAGAACCGTCAGTAGGGGCTGCAGGACATGCCCTGGCCACACCCCTGGGGACCGCCCTGGTGTGGACGGGGCTGAGCCGCCGCTGCCAGACGCCCCGTCCACTCCGCTGCTGTCCGGTTTCCTAGGACCAGCGAGGTGCTGGGTCCCACGGGATGTAGCCCAGGCGAGAACCGGCGGGACAAGGGGGTCATGCAGCCGGGCCGGCGGGACAAGGGGGTCATGCAGCCGGGCCGGCGGGACAAGGGGGTCATGCTGTGTTCTCCTAGCTCCCCCCACATCTGATGTGTCCCAGCTCCCCGCTCACAGGGGGGGCTGTTCACCATCTCGTCTCCCGACTCTGAGGACGCGTGACCGCGGCCCCCCGATACTGATCGGACACGGGGGTCCCCCCAGTTGCCCCCGTCTCATGTGTTTAAATGTTTGGGCTCATTTGCAACCAAAACCCACGACCTTCTGAGTCTTTCTTCAGCACCTCCACGTGCCTCAGCCGACCCGTTTGAGCTTTTTCGTTCCTCTCGTCCTGGCTATTCTGTGGGGTCAGCAAACCCACATTTTAAATAACCCGCAACACACTGACACAAGTCGAGAGGCCATAGTATAATAGAGGGCTGAGTGGCTTCCGAGCTCTCAGGGCTGGTAGGAAAGGTGATCGATGGGGAAGCCGGGAGGGCTCAGCGGGTTGAGCACTCACTTTGCAGCCCCAGAGTCTGAGGATCAAGCCCTGGTCCCAGCCCTGGCCCGTGCAGACCCATGGGGCGTGCTTCCCATGCAGGAGGCCCCCCGGTTTGGTTCTCACCAGGGTGTGCTTCCCATGCAGGGGGCCCCCCAGTTTGGTTCTCACCAGGGTGAGCTTCCCATGTGGGAGGCCCCCGGTTCGACCCCCAGCTCTCGGGGGGCGTGCCTCCCATGCAGGAGGCCCCCGGCCCGGTTTCTGCCCTGTGTGGCCCCCGCCCACCTGTGTAGAACAAAACTATGTCAAAAAACTATGGAGACTGCTCTGGGCCCTTTGCCTCTCTCTGTCTCTGTCCCTCTCTCTCTGTCAAAAACATTAAAATAAATCTTTAAAAACAAAAAAAGAAAGAAAGGTCACTGAGGACACACCACCCTGCCCGCCCGGCCGTGGGCCGTGGGCCGTGGGCCGTGGGCCGTGGGCCGTCCTGGCCACGTTTGCCCTTCCCAGCTGGACGCCTCACCTGAGCCACAGGAGGGTTGAAGAGAAGATTCGCTCTGTTGACCAACTGTGGGCATTACAGGGAAGTTCATCATTTAAATGATGTATTGAACGCACTTAGAATCCTCGTGAGTGAGGACCATCAGAACAGCCAACGGGACTCAGCCACTGAATGCTGATTCACGCGGCCGGCGTGCCGGCGTCTCACGGCGGACTGTCTTCTCTCTTACAGCACTCCCTACAAAGTGAGACCCGTGGCCCTCAAGCAGCTCTCTGGTAAGGCCCCGCTGCCACGTTAAACGTTAAAAAAAAAGAAAGAAAGAAAGCGCCAGGTTCCCCGTGGGATGGCACGCGTAGGAGTTAAGCATTAGCATCGAACGCCTGGTACTGTTACAGGATCCAAAGCCGTGGGATCCGGCCCTGACAGCCGTATACTCAGCCCCTGACAACTCCCCAGGGCCCCGCTCCCCAAGGACTTGGCAGACACTGGGCCACCGTCCCCTCTGGTCTTCCGAGGCCGGTGCCTGTTGTGCCCATTCGGACTGGGAGCTGCGGAGGCCGGGCATTTGCAGCCCCTGGGTCTCAGCACACCTGGGACGGCCGGTCCTCCTGCTCTTTTCAAGTCCCCACCCCTGGCCCTCTATCCCTCTTCCCTACGTGGGACTTACACATAACAGCGCGCTCCGTGGGCTTTGGAAAACGTATGCACCCTTGTCGTTCTCACCAAAACCAAGACACACCAGGTGTGCAGCGCCTGGAGAGGCTGTCTTGTGCCCCATCCCACTGACGGCCAACTCGCGCCGTCAGACACCGTCGATTCGATTCGTCTTTTCAAGAAACTGCATGGCAGGTGGACTCTTTCACCTCGGCCGCATGTTTCTGAGGCCCGTCCGTGTGTTGTGGGTGCCAGTCTACCGTCTTTTCGTGGGTGAGTCACGTTCGCGGTGTGACTGGACCACAGCCCGCCGCTACCTCGGGCCCAGGGCCAATGGGGCTGCTGCGAGCGGCCAAGTGCGAACATTTTGCATTTCTACCTGCAGCGCCTGAGCGTCCCAGTTGCTCCATGTCACCAGCCCTCACGAGTCTTCTTTATGTTATGCTACTGGGTGGGGTTTCCGTTTGTGTTTCCCTGGTGACTAATGATGGTGACCATCTCTAACGGATGTACTGGCCGTTCGTAATCATTCTTTTATGAAGTATCTGTTCAGATCCTCTCCGATTCGGTGGTTTGAGTGGCCGTGGGTTGCTCTCCTTCTTATTGTTGGGTTGTGAGCATTTCTGATGCATTTGGGATGCACACCCTTTGTCAGAGACATGTGGTAATTCTCCCCGAGTCTGCAGCTTGCCTTTGCTTTGCCTTTCGAGTGTCTCTTAAGGATGGGAAATGTTAAGGGCACCTGTTTTGTTCTGTGGTCTGTGCTTTGTGTGCTCCGATCAGAGAGATCTCAGTTTATCCCACAGTGATGGCGTTTGCTCCTGTTTAGATCTGGTGTCTGCAGTTTAGGTCTGAGATCCATTTCGCGTTCATTTCCATGTGTGGTCTGAGGCAAAACTGAAGTTTAGTTTCATTTTCAAATTCTAATGTGAATTTCATTGTCATTTTTTTTTTACAATTTATTTTTTATTTATTAATTATGTTTTGTTTTTTGGGGTTTTTTTGACAGAGAGAGAGAGAGAGACACAGAGACAGAGACAGAGAGAGAACCGAACTGGGGGCACTCCCCAGTTCAGCACATGGGTCCGCACGGACCAGGGCCAGGATTCGATCCTTGGTCCCCAGGGCTGCAAAGTGAGCGCTTAACCCACTGAGCCATCCCGGCTTCCCCACATTTTCATTTTTTGAAAGATTGATGACTACAGAGCAGAATTTTAAAGCCACTGGACCTGCTCGATGGTGGGAAGCTCCAATCGTGTGTGCAACTCAGTTTCCCTTGTTTAAAGGACGATGTTGGGGAGGCTGGGATGGCTCAGCGGGTTGAGCGCTCGCTTTGCAGCCCCGGAGCCCGAGGATCGAATCCCGGCCCCGGCCCATGAGGACCCACATGCTGAACTGGGGTGTAGCCCCCAGTTCAGTTCTTGCCGGGGCCTATGCAGGAGGCTCCCGGCCCAGTTCCTGCCCTGCGCAGCCCCGTGCCCACCTGTGGAGTGAAACTATATGGAAAACTAATGTCAACTATGGAGACGGCTCTGGGCCCTCCCCCTTCTCTCTGTCTCTCTCTGTCTGTCTCTCTCTCTCTGTCTGTCTCTCTCTCTGTCTGTCTCTCTCTCTCTGTCAAAAAAAAAGAGAGAGACAATTATTGATCCATGAGCACTGATCGCTTTAAACCTTGTTTATGCTTGAGCAGCTCTTAATTCTTTTGATAGTAAATGTTAGAATATAAAACAAGTTCTAATTTTGTCTGGTATAAAAATATGCTTTTCACATTAAAGGCTTACCAAGCCTGTGACTTAATAATATATATTTTGGGGGGGAAAGCAGGGATGGCTCAGTGGGTTAAGCACTCACTTTGCGGCCCCGGGGACCATGGATCGAATCCTGGCCCCGGCCCATGTGGACCCATGTGCTGAACTGGGGAGCTCCCCCTCTGGGGGCTTTCTCCCCTTGTCCCCTCAATTCTCCACCACATCCCAGGGTTTCTGGGGACCCCCTCGCCCCCAGAGGCATGACAGGCACCCAGCCCTCATCTCCGAGTCTGCTTTTGGGGACCCGGCCTGAGAGCCCTAGACTAAGGGGACAGAAGCATAAGGACAAAGGGCCGCCCCTCTGCCCCTGACCATCCGTCAGTGGGTGGAATGGCCCGGAAGCTCCTAAGGCCACTCGATTCCCCGTGGAGCGTGAATGGGAACCCGTGCCTCACGTTCTCCAGAGACTTGATTTACACAGAGGGCCTGGCACGAGCCTGCCTGCCGCCTGGTGAGCGCTCACGATCAATGGTCGCTGTCGTCTGAAGCGTCCCCACAGGCCTGTCTGAATGGCTCCAGTTACGTCTCTGATGGCTGGGTTTTAGTAGGACAAGATGCTTCCTCGGGTGACAAAACACCACACAGGCACCGCTCGCCCTGCTTCCATTTGCAAGTCACGTTCATGCTCGAAATGTGAGCACAGACATGTTGTTTATGGGAAATAATACTGCTTCTTAATCCTATTTTCTGTTGTTAAGTGCAGTTTCATTGCAAACAGCTTTATAATCGTAGTAGGTCTCCTTGCAGACTCTGCTCTTTCACTGATGTGTGTGTCTCTCCCGACACCAACACCACACTGGCTTAATTATTAGAGCTTGAAAACAGGTATCTCCCACAGTTGTGCCTCTTTTACCATTGTTTTGGGTTCTATGGGTCCTTTTCTTTTTCCCTACAAATTTTAGAACTAAGAATCCCCTTCTTTCAACGTTTCTCGCTGGGCAGAACTCCCAGGGACTAATTCCTCAGCGTTTGCATATCTGAGCATGCCTGCATTCTGCCTTCCTTCTGAAAGAGGGCTTTTCAGGGTGTACCATGCTGCACTCAGCTTTGTTTTTTAAAAGAAGTGTAAAAGGTGCTGATTCGTTTTTCTCCGGTCTGCATTGTGCCTGATGAGAAGTCGGCTTTGTTACTCCCCTGCATGGAATGTGTCTTTCTCCCCTGGCTTTTTTCAGGTGTTTTTCCTTTATTGTTGGGTCTCAGCAGCCTGGCTGCTGTCTGCAGCCCTGGCTTCCTTTTTATTTATTCTGCTTGGTGTTCATCCAGCCTCGCTGCTCTATGAATCTGTGTTTTCACCAAATCTATAAAGTTTTCAGCTCTTATTTCTCTCAATGTATTTTAAATGCATTTTATGCACCATCCTGTCTTCCTTTGCTTCTGAGACCCTAGTTACATGCGTGTTAGAAAGTCTGCGGTTATCCCTCCAGTGACTGGCTTTGTTATGTTTTTCGATCATTTTCTTTCTGCTCTTCAGACCTCAGCCTCCCTGACTCTTCTGCTGGCTCCGCAGTGCTCTACGCCCCTCCACAAATTTCTTATTTCAGATGTATTTGTAAATTCTCTGATTCTCATTTGAGTCTTACTCGTCGATTTCTCTCTTGGGGTCCCGTCTGTGTAGCATTTACTAGCATCTTTTCCTTTAGTCCTTGGATGTCCTTATCATTGGGGCATTAAACGCTTGGTCTGCTCATGTCAACGTCTGAGTCACCTGGGGTTCTGCGTGTTCATTGATCAGCTCTGCAACCTGTGCAGCGCACAGATGGAGGAAGATCCGGCGTGTGCAGAAGGCTCCGTCTTTAATACGGTAGATGTTTGCACAAGTCTTGTCACGGGTCAGAGTTCATCTGGACAGAATTCTTCCCACAACTCATCTTGTGGGGTCATTGGACTCGGTGTCATAGCCCAGACACGGTGACACGGAGCTGAGCCCCTGTGTCTTCATCTTTAAACTTTCCCACGGGTGTCCGGTGACAGTGACATACACAGACCTGCGGGCATGTACAGTTAGCTCCTGGGTCCCAAATCTGGAGTCACCCGAGGACATTCTCAAGAGGATGTCATCCGCAGGTCCCTGTCCCTGGAAAGTTCCCTCATCGCCCCATGGGGAGGGGGCTTCTAGGGGGAGGAGTGTGTGCATAAAACGGCCCCCAGGGTAAGGTGACCAGATTTTAGCATTGGTAAAGCGGGACACCATTGACCGGGGGGGAGGGGGTTCTTGATTAAAAATTGGGTCTATCTCCCGCCATTCCCTAGCTTGTCGTGCATTCTTTCCAAAAATCGGGATTTTTTTAAAACGCTGCGGGATGCGGGGCAAATTGTTAAAAATCAGGACTGTCCCGCCAAAAGCGGGACGTCTGGTCACCCTACCCCAGGGCCACGCTGCCCTAAATGGGGACCTGAGTTGGCCTGTTGTGGCTGGGCTTCCCTGGAGCTGACGCAGCCCCTTGGCGGGTGTGAGGAGGAGTAAAGACCCACATACGCAAAGCACTTAGAACAGCGCCGGGAACGTAGCTGTGGCTGCCGGACCCGAATCTGTAAAACAGTAACTGAGGATCGCACAGCCGGCTGCTCCCCTCTCAGGCGCTTTCCTGCTTACAGACTAACCCCGAGCAGAGCGGGAGGGCTGTGCCCGAACATCTGAAGTCAGCTTCCTCCAGGCCCCAGAGAGAAACCCCCATCGGGTTCCTGTCCCCAAGGTGCAGGGAGCCCCCCTGGGTCCTGCGTGAGACACTCCTTCTTGGGGTGTCTCACCCTCCAAAACTCCAGACAAGCTCATCACAGTGGTCTGGTCGACTTTGCTTTCTTCGTTATGTCTGAGGGGCCAAGAGCATCTGGTCACAGTCACACCACAAGGATCTGGGACATCCGTCCCTTTGGCTTCCAATAAACCAGTGACATCTCAGTAGGACAGAGCACGGAAAGGCCCCGGGTGCCTTTAAGAGACGAGGCAAGGTCTCCGTTAATTATATAACTTTATTGTGCTCCTGGGTTATAAAGGAGACGTCCTCAATCTTCGTGTCTGTTTTACGGCGTTCATAAACACTGACTTGCCCATGACTGTGCCCTGGGCGAGAATGTCCTCCACCAGTGGGAGGGACCGGGACAGCGAAAGCGCAACCGGTGAGTTTGCCCCTCTTCCTCCCCGGAACAGAGGTGGTCTGACACCCCAAGAAGGAGCAGAGCGGGAGTCAGATGGGGCGTCCCTGTCCCGGCTGTCCCTAGTCAGGGCCGTGGGCAAAAGCAGAAGTAGGGAAGCCGGGATGGCTCAGCGGGTGAAGCGCTCCCTTTGCAGCCCCGGGGACTGAGGATCGAGTCCCGGCCCCGGCCTGTGTGGACCCATGTGCTGAACTGGGGTGAGCTTCCCATGCAGGAGGCCCCCAGTTCAGTTCTCACCCTGCACGGCCCCCACCCACCTGTGTGGAACAAAACCATGTCAAAAACTGATGACGCACAACTATGGAGACTGCTCTGGGCCCTCCCCCTTCTTTCTGTCTCTCTCTCTCTGTCAAAAACAATAAATGTTTAAAAAAAAAAAGCAGAAATTGATGCACGGCCCGGTCCGTAGGGCCTCGGGGGTGTCTGTGTCTTTGGGGCCAAGCAGGGTGGGTTCTTCTTCCACGTGCAGTGAGGTACCCCTTCCTTTTCTGGGAGGGTTTTCCTTGGATGCCCGGCATCTCACTGCATCGCTTCCAAGGAGACTGAGATGGTGCAACACGCGGGGGCACCTTTAATCTAAGCATGGACGCACAGCCGTGGTGTTCGTGTGGTGGCAGGAGCAACAGGGACCCACAGTGAGCTCCACGGCGGCTCCCGCAAGCCCACGATGTCCCTGCCCCGCTGGGCGGCCAGGAGCTCCGGTGCCCGCGCTGACGCCTGTGCCCTCCGCACGCAGGCAGGGGCCCGCGCATCACCGGGACTGAGTGCGTCCACTTGCCCCGGGGGCGGGGGAGGAGGGTGGGCGTCCCAGCCAGCTCAGGTGGGCGGACGAGGAAGGAATGGTGTCGTCGCTGCCATCCGCTCGATGACGAGGCAGCCTGCTCCGTGAGCGGGCAGGCTGGCCACTGGCTTCGGGCGTCACGCGAACCCCATCGTCAGCACGGGGACGGTAGGCCGTGTGCTCCTGGGATCCGTTGAGGCAGCTTTTCGCGTCATTCCGTGCTGGGGAGACTCAGGGTTTGTCCGCACCGAGGACACAATTCCCGGAAGGGGTGGGACAGGCAAGGGTGGGGCCCAGAAGTGTCCGCAGCAGGGGGAGGCGGGGGAGGGGCAGAGCAGGGCTGAGTAGACTCTGCCCTCCTGAGGGCCGCCGGGTAAACACCGTGGGGCAGGGTCCCCAGAGGCAGCTCTCGCCGGGGGTTCAGCCATTCCCATCCCCTTCATTCTGTTCCAGGGGCCACTGAGGCCACGCTGGTGCCCACAGGGCCCGAAGCTGGACTGAGGTGTCAGCCTCTGCCAGCGCCCAAGCCTGCCCTGGACCTAAACTAAACTCTTCCCCAGTATGTGAGGCGCTCTGCCGGCCCTTCCTAGTCAGGGCCGTGGGCAAAAGCACAAATAGGGGAAGCCAGGATGGCTCAGTGGGTTGAGCGCTCACTTTGCAGACCCAGAGACTGAGGATCGAATCCCGGCCCCGGCCCGTGGGGACCCACATGCTGAGCTGGGGAGCGCCCCCAGTTCCGTTCTCATTGGGGTGAGACCCCGGCCCAGTTCCTGCCCTGTGCAGCCCCGCCCCCACCTGTGGAATGAAACTACGTGGAAAAACCAAGGATGTGCAACTATGGAGACTGCTCTGGGCCCTCCCCCTTCTCTCTGTCTCTGTATCTCTCTCTGTCAAAAACAATCAAAATAAATCTTTAAGAAATTCTCAAAACAAAGCTCCTTGCATGAGCTCCGGTTTTCCAAACTCGAGGTGCGCCCTGCAGCCTCGAGGAGGGAGAAAGGGGTTTCCTTCCCACCAGCCGCTGTCCCTGCCGGGCTGGGCGTGACCGCGCTTGCTGCTGGGAACGCCTGGCGCCCCTCAGTGCTGGGTGTGGGGCTGTGTGAGGCTCCGCGGGCGCTGAAAGTGAGGGGAACATTGGAGACAGTGCCGGCAGCACTAGAGGTGGGCCCTCGAAGCCCTCTGTCACCCCAGGGGCTGGGGACTCACGGGGCGGGGGGTGGGCACTCAGGCAAGAAAGGGTTGCCGGCCACCCTCAGCGATCAAATCCGACAAGAGCTGACGTAGGCCGGGCTCACCCGGGCCCTGTCCCTAGTGCTCTGCACACGAGTCACAGGTCATGTTTTCCGTTCTCAGTCCCCTGGGAGGAAGCCACAGCCGATGCAGGAATTGCAGGGGCCGGGGGGCTTTCCTGGCCGGCTCCGTGCATGGCTGTGTGGCCTGGTGGGCTTTGTGCACACGGGCGCCTCTGCTCCTGCCCTGTGCACAGCGGTGCGATCGTGCGCTCTGGAACGGGGCGATCGTGCGCTCTGGAACGGGGCGATCGTGCGCTCTGGAACGGGGCGATCGTGCGCTCTGGAACGGGGCGGCCCTCACATCGCGGGGCTACGCTGAGCCGCTCTGCCCAGACGGAAGCCCCGCTCTGCCCCTTTCTGAGAACGGCCGATATGTGGGCGTGGGGGGCACGCGGGCTGAGCTGTCGCTGGTAGGGGGACGGGGACACCAATGTCTGCCCCAGGCCCGAGCCGGGAGGAGAGGGGTATGAGACGAAGTGACGAAGAGCATTCTTCCTGCTCCGGCTGGAAGTTCAGTTTAGGCGTTAAAATCCCGTAAGGGCTCAAAGGGTCCCACCTCAAGTCCAAAGGAAACGTCCTCCATAACGTCTCTCTTCCATTCTATCTACAGAGTGTTTTATTACACTTTTTATTTTTAAATAATCATAGATGGGGAGGCGGGAGGGGGAGTCAAACGTGGTGATGGAAGGAGAGCTTGGCTCTGGCTGGCGAGCACACCGTGCAGCACATAGACGGTGGAATGCAGAACTGTATGTGATTTTTACCAAACAACGTCACCCCCCCTACACATTTAACAATAAAGAAGAAATGACAGGCTCACACAGTTCTAAGGAAAAATACAGAGAGTCCGAGCTGCCACTAGCAATTCCCCACAGCGGTCAGAGGCCACCACTGGGCTGTCAACACTGACCCGGTCCAGACAGGGGCCCACGGGGGTCCCCACGCTCCCTCTCACGGCCACGCGCCCTCTCCTCCCACCCCAGCCCTCCTCTCCCACCGGTAATCGTGCCGTTTCGTGAGTGTCCCCCAGATGCGCCAGGTAACCTTGGGTTGGCTTTTTCCGTTCAGCATGGTTCTCTGGAGATTCATCCAGGGGGGTGGCTGTATCGACAGTCCCATCCTTTTCACTGCTGAGCCGTGTCCCGGGGGTGGGTGGCCCACAGTTTGTTGCCTACTGAAGGGTATCTGGGTCGTCTCCAGGTTGGGGCCGCGGCAAATAAAGCTGCCCCCCAATACCAGGTTTCCGTGTGAACCTAAATTTTCATTTCTCTGCTCTGGAGTGCAATGGCCAAGTCGTACGGTAGTTGCGTATTTAGTTGGTTTTTTTTAAGCTGCCAAACCATCCTGGAACAGAAAAAGGACATTAGTGGGAAACCCAAATAAATGTGGAGTCCGCTTAATAATCATCATTTAGAAAGCAGCCGCCAAACCGCTTCCCCAGCGCGTGACGGATCGCTTTCTCCACCTCGCCACCCGCGTTCGGGGTTGTCGCTGCCGCTTATGGGAGCCGGCTTGATCCTCTGAGACCTCACCGTGGTTTTAATTCGCGTTTCCGAACGGCTGGTGATGTTCCGTGTCCTCTCCTGTCCCTCTTCTCCGTCAGTGCCGTCTCTTCCGTAAGCGTCTACTTGCCCACGTTCAAAGTGATTGTGCTGATTTGTTCTGTTCTGTTTGACAGTTTTCTTCATATTCTACATTCAAGCCTGTCGGATGTGTGGTTTGCCAGATAGTTTACCCCAGGTGTGTGGGGCTTATTTTTTCCATTCCCTTACCGGGATCTTTCTCAGAGCAAAAGTTTTGATTTGGGTCAAGTCCAATTTATCCATTTTTCCTCTTATGGACTGTATTTTTGGTGTCAAGTCTAAGAATTCCCTGCCTAGACCAAGGTCCTGCTTTTTTCTAGACGTGGGATAGCTTTATATTTTATATCCGGGCTCCATGTCGCGTTAATCACTATATAATGAGGTCGAGGCTCATTGTCCTACTCCTGAACGTGCTACCGCTTCCGCGCTGCTTGTGGAAAAGCCGCCTTCCCCCACTGAGCCGCGTTTGCACCGTGGTCGGTCAGCCGTGGGGTTGGTGTGGGCGTGATTCTGGTTCCCTCTTGCGTTCCGGTGGTCTCCGTGCCCGCCGGTATCACCCCATCTGATCACTAGCTATAGAATAGGTCTCCAAATCAGATAGCTGATTCCTCCCATCTTACCTTGTTTTTCAAAATTGTTCTAGCTGTTCTAGTTTCTCTGCGTTTCCATATAAATGTTAGAAAATCTTGTCTCTTTCTACAAAACATCCCCGCTAGGACTTTGCTAGACATTGTGTCAGGCCTGTCTGTCAGCTCGGAGAATTGGCAGCTTCACTACGTTGCGCCTTCCGGATCATGAGCCTGTGCGTCTGCAGTTATTTATATCTTCTTTTGACTGCTTTCATCCGTGTTTTGTGGTTTTCAGCTCACTGCTTCTGCATATGCCTTGTTACGTTTACACCTAAGTTGTTTTTAAGTGTTTGTAAATGGTATTCTGGTTTTAATTTCAGTGTCTAGATGGTCATTGCTAGTATATGTAAATACAGTCAATTGCGTGTGTTCATCTTGTATCTTGTGACCTTGCTGAACTCACTCACTAGTCTAAGAGGGTTTTTTGTGGGTCCTGGAATTGTCTCTGTAGACAATCCTGTCATCAGCAAACAAGGACAGTTTTATTTCTTCCTTCCTGGTCCTCGTGCCTTTTACTTCTTTGTCTTGCCTTATTGCACTGGCTAGAAGGCAGCTGTGTTGCATGAGAGCTGTGACAGTAGACCCTTGCTTTGTCACACCTCAGGAAAGAAGCATTCAGCCTTTCACCAGTAAGTATGTTGTCAGCTGTACGGTTTGTGTTGTGTGTCCTGTATTAGCTTGAAGAAGTTCCCTTCCGTTCCTGTTTTCCGGATGGTTTCACGATACACAAGTGCTTGTTCTTCTTTAGCCTGTTAATATAGTAGATTACATTGACTGATTTTTGAATCCCAAATGAGCTGTACATCCCTGGAATGAATCCCACTTGATCCTGATGCGTAATTACTCTTGTCAATTGTTGAATTTTTTTTTTTTAAGATTTATTTTTATTGTTTTTTGACAGAGAGATAGACTGAGCGAGACAGAGAGAAGGGGGAGGGCCCAGAGCAGTCTCCATAGTTGACAGCATTAGTTTTCCATATAGTTTTACTCCACAGGTGGGCACAGGGCTGCGCAGGGCAGGAACTGGGCTGGGAGCCTCCCACATAGGTCCCAGCAAGAACTGAACTGGGGGCTACACCCCAGCTCAGCATATGGGTCCACATGGGCCGGAGCCGGGATTCGATCCCTGGGCTCAGGGGCTGCAAAGCGAGCGCTTAACCTGCTGAGCCATCCCAGCCTCCCCTCGATTGTTGAATTCTATTTGCTGGTATTTTGTTAAGGATTTTTGCATTTGTCTTCATGAAGGATACTGGTCTGTGGTTTTCTTGATTCATTGTCTTTGGATTTGGTATCAAGTTAATCCTATCTTTATGAAATGAATCAGGAAGCATTCCCTCCTCTTCTATTTTCTGGAACAAATTGTTTAGAAGTGTGCTAATTTTTCTTCAGATATTTGGTGGAATTTTCCAGTGATGCCATCTGTGCCTGGAAATTTCTTTCTTTTTTTTTTTTAATTGCAAACTCAATTTCCTTAATACTTACAGGCTGTTCAGATTACCTGTTTCATATTGGATGGATGTGGTAGTTGCTACTCTTCTAGGAATTGGTCCATTTCGATTTAAGATGTCACATTTACATGTATGAAGCTGTAGTGTGTCCTTTCTCTCTCTCCACGGGGTCTGTAGTGATGTTCCCTCCTTCATTCCTGAGACTGGTCGTCTGTGTCTTCTCTCTGAGTTACTGTGTCTGCCTTGTTAGAGGTTTGTCAATTCATGTATATTTTTAAATAACTAACTATTTCTTTCATTAATTTTACACATTGCTTTTTCCATTTTCTATTTCATTGATATCTGCTCTTTTATTATTTCCTTTCATCCTTCCTTCTGGTACTGTTGCAGGTTTATTTTGCTCTTCTTTTTCTAAGTTCTTAGATTATTGAGTTGGAATTTCTTTTTTCTCTCTTCTAAAGTCAGCCTTGAGTGCTATAAATGTCCCTCTCAGCATTGCTTTTGCTGTGCGTCCCACGGCTAAATTTCAGTGTGCTCTGCTTTCATTGTCATTCAGTGTAATGTCTTTTTAAATTTCCCTGGAGACTTCCTCCTTGATCCGTGGATGACTGACAAGTGTGCTCTTTCATTCCAAGGGTTGGGAGGCTTTTCTGCTGTATCTCTGATAGTGATGACTGGTTTGATCCGCTAATGGTCACAGAGCATACTCTAGATGGTTCTGATTCTTTTGAATTTGTTGAGGTTTCCTTTATGGTTCGGGACACGGCCTGTCCTAGCACATGCTTTGTGGGCACCTGAACAGCACACCTGCTCTGCTGTGTGAGGTGGAGTCGCCTATGAATGTCACCTGCTTGATGGCCTTCTAAGTTTATCTCAAGACTTTGAGATCATTAACTCCTGCAGGCTATGAGATACTTTACTGTGGGAATGACTTCAGAATAAGGGACCTGAAATCGTGCTGATTCACCATGAGGCCTGTGGGGCTCCTGGCTGGTGGCTCTGAGGTCACCGTTTCTCTCCTGGGAGGCATGGACCTCTCTGAAGCCCGGGGCCTTGGATCAGCTCTGTGAATGCTTTCTGGCCAACATTTTTTGTTTTTATTTGTTTGTTTGTTTTTTGTTTTTTGACAGAGAGACAGAGAGAAGGGGGAGGGCCCAGAGCAGTCTCCATAGTTGACGGCTTTAGTTTTCCATATAGTCTCACTCCACAGGTGGGCACAGGGCTGCGCAGGGCAGGAACTGGGCCGGGAGCCTCCCGTATAGGCCCCGGCAAGAACTGAACTGGGGGCACAGCCCAGCTCTGCACATTGGTTCGCCTGGGCCGGGCCCGGGATTCGATCCTCAGGCTCCGGGGCTACAAAGCGAACACTTAACCCACTGAGCCATCCCAGCTTCCCCCTGGCCAAGATTTTTACTCTTATAGCTTCCAAAGATACAACAAAATGCCATGGGGGACCTTTAGATCGTTGGGTCCACCCTTTCATTTGGCCAGTGAAGGGGTGAGAGCTGAAAAGGTTACTTTAGATTGATTCATATTTCAATGTTTTAATGAAATCAACATATCCATTATAGACATGTGTAAGATATGGAGTAGCAAATATGAGAAAATAAAATGTACATATAATCTCACAACTAAAATAACTGTTGTTATATTGGAGTGCCTCCTTCCTCTCAGTGTTTTCGAAAAGAGGAGGAGACTGTATTACTGTTTTACAATCTTTTTTTGTTTGTTTTGCTTTAACAATTGTCATGGACATTTTCCAAGATAGTGCTTCTGCTAGTGGAATAGGCTTCCACAGTGCCATGTGCAGTCAGTTACTTGATGCCCATTCGATGGGCAGAGGTGTTGTTCCAGGTGTCACCGTGTGACAATATGGTGATGCCCATCTCTGTGCAAACATGAGTATTTTCTAGAAATGGAGACAATACATCAGAGCATGTGGCCACTCAGCTTTCAAGCCCTGTTGCCTAGTTGGATCACTGAGGTTTTTCGTTTGTGTGGGCGGGTTTCTTTGGGTTTTCGGGGAGGGTTAGGCATAGTCGAGTCCACGTGGATGACATGTAGAGCTTCAGGTAGGTCCTTGGAGTGTCAGGGCACAAGCCAGCACCCCATGCTGAGAGCACAGGCTTGCTGGGGAGCTGAGGTCCGTGAGCACCCACACCTCCACGAGAGGGACGTGGCCCGGGGCCAGGCAGGAAACAGGAGGCCGGGCGGCTGTATGCGGCCAGGGACCTGCGCCTCGTAAAACCAGCCACCCAGCCCGCTTTGCATGCCAGGCAACGAAGGGACAAACTCCAGGCTGCTTCCTCTCTCGGACCCGCCATGAGAACACTGTGTTTTGCACTTGAAACGTGCCCAGAACTTGCTTCGTCACAGTAATTGCCCCCATAAAATGAATCAGGGCACGCAGTGAACACTTTCCCCGTTTAGAGACCCAGTCCTGTCTGCCTTTCCCAGCTGGTGCCGCCGAAGGTGGGGTCGCAGCCTGGCCCCTCTGCTGAGAGGCCAGCCGTTACACGACAGGTGGGTGGTCTGAGCAGCGCAGGAGGGAAGAGTATGTGGGGTGCACAGAAGAGGCCTGGGGGCTGGCAGTGGCCAGAGCTTGTGTCCAGTGAGGCCGGCTGCTCCTCCCGTGGCGACCGGCAGGAGCTCCCCTCTCCATCTGCCTGTGTGCTTTGTTCTGCAGAGAAAGAAGAATTCCTGCAGACAGCCCTGGCCCAGGTGGCAGAGCAGTTCTCAAGGTACAGAATCTTCCAGATACACGACACCCAGGCACGAGCCTGCTCTTTTCATGGCAACCGCGCCCCTTCTCTGGGGGTGGTCTTGGCCGGCAGACGCCTACCTGCCAGGGCTGCCTTCCTGCTGTGACTTGTGTCCTGAAGCCCCCGGGTGGGTCCAGGGAGCACACGCCTTCCACCAGAGACCACGGCAAGCGGGCGCCCGCAGCGTGGCCGCTCACGTGGCCGGGACTCGGCGTTCAGCCTACGAGGATAATCTCAGGGTGTCTCTCTCTCGTCCCTGCCACCCCCAGACATCGTGAGCTCCTCCAAGCAGCTGTGCCCGCCCCCCAGCCCACCTGCACGCCTCCCCCCTGGTCACGACTCGGCAGCTGCTTGCAGGGCTCACTTTGGCTTTGCGAATCCCAGGAGTTTACGGCTTGCCTTTCCTTTCATCCCTAGAGCGTTTAAAATCAACGAGCTGAAGGCGGAGGTCGCCAACCACTTGGCCGTGTTGGAGAAGCGCGTGGAACGTGAGTGAAGCTTCTGTCTCCTTCTCGCTCCCCTGCCCTCTGGCCGCCGCCGAAACGGACCGCGCAACCCCGGGGGCAGAAGTGAGGGGGAGCGGGGTGACTTTTCTCTGTGAGATGCCTAAAAACTCCTGCTGACACAGCCTAGAACCGCGACTCAGCCCAGCACGTCCCAGTGACACTGCAAGTACAGGTGACGTGTTCCGTGGGAGAAATCGCGCGGGCAGAGCGAACAAGCAGAACGCACGTGGGCAGCCCCCTGGCTCAGACCTGTCGGGACAGGGGCTCCTGCCGAGGATGGGCGCGTCGCTCCTCGTGCGCAGGAGGGCCGCCGGCCCGCACGCTGGGGTCCCTTTGGACCCCTCACCTCTTGGCTCCCAGTCTCTAGAGGAAAGCAGGGCCGGTGAGCAAAGGAGACGCGATTCAGGTCTTGACTCAGTGACCAAACAGCGAAAACTCTGGGAGGAAGACAGCTTCCGGTCGGTCACACGTCCTCATGTCCCTGTGCATAAATGAGGGACAGTGTTGAATCCCATGTGCCTTACAACTTCCCTGCAACTCACAACGCGGAAGGCTCTCCGCCAACGTCAAGGCGAAGGTAACGGTTCATGGCTCCACATTAACTTGCTGGATGAGTAAACAAAGCCCCAGCCGGGGGCCCTCAGGGTTGTTGGTGTCACCAAACACCACCCGGACAAGTGTCCCTGAACGTGACGCTCAGGGACTCGCTGAATGTCACTTTTCACATCTTGTATGAGTTGCGTGGGCGTTTTTGAGAAAAAAAGAAATAATCAGGATCAGGCTAAAACCAGTTCACCTGAGGAACTTGAAACACGGGCCTTGCTTTACAAAGTGCGTCGACCTTTTAAAAATCCTGGTCGTCGTTTGATCTGCGGAACAGCTTTCCTCTCCCCAGCGATGATGGAGAAGCCAGAGACGTGGCGTGATCTGCCCGAGCCCCTTCAGCACGTTAGACACGTGGGGAAAATGAGGACCAGCTCCCATCGCCTGCCGCCTGGCCTTCTGGAATATGTCACCTGTGCCACACCTGGGTGGGGCCCCCGTGAGGAGACCCGAGAACGTAGGTTAGAAAGCAGGCTGCTGGCACTGTCGCCACACACACTGGTTGTGGCCGCGTTGAACAGAAAAGAGGGTTTTTCTAAAGCGTTTTGGGGAGCTCCCTGGGTCGCCGGGGGCGGACTCGGGAACAGGGCTCGGTGTGTAGGTGGCAGGAAGGATGTTCCACGTCCCACGCAGAGCTAATGCCGTGAGGATGCCCAGCCCCAGATGTGTGCTGCCTCCCCCAGCACCTCGCTCTGTGCCCGGCGCCCACAGCCCCCACGGGGATGCTGAGGAGAAATCCACGTGCCGGCTACAGATGCCAAGTCTGGCCAGGGGGCGCCAGGCGCCCTCCACCTAGCTGCAAGGGAGTCCCGAGAAGGCTGTCCTATGGCTGCCGTGACAAAGCACCACGAACTTGGAAGGATTCAAACAACAGAAATGTGTCCCCCCACACACAGTTCTGGGGGCCAGAGGCTGATGTCAGGGTGTCTGCGGGCCGGTTCCTTCTGGAAGCCGTGAGAGAGAATCTGCTGCAGGCTTCCAGGGGCCGTGAGCCGTCCCCGGCTCCATCTTCACAGGGCCTTCTGCCCTGTGCCTCTGTGTCGCCAGTCCCCTCTGCCTGACGCTTCTACGGACGCATCTGTGCAAGACTCCGGTGGTGCAGGGGTGGGGAAGGAGCTCCTGGCCCCCCTCCCTCCTCTGGGCCAGGGCAGGCGGGACCAGTACAGGTCCGGACTCCAGCTGTGGCTGTGGAATCTCCCCAAAGCAGCCCCCTGCCCGGGGAAGGACTGGGAGGCGGGGCCCTTTGTGCCTCACCCCCTCCCCTGCGTCCCGCTCTGTAATCTCATGAAGAGCCTGACCTGCATCCAGGATTGACACTACTGTGACATGTCACACCTACTGCACACCGTGAGCCTGGAGGTGCTGCTCACACGCGACTGCCTTGACTTCGGGGGCGTGGAAGACACGCACAAAGAAAACAACACAGCTCGATACCAACTTTGTCTTCTGAAAGTTAAGAGCAGATAGACAGATAGTTAGATATTTAGAAGGCCTGGGGGGTGGGAGAGAAATGTCTGGGAGGACAACATAGGTAATATTCAGTGGTCTTTTCCTGGCCCAACAGGATCCTAGATACGTTTTCGAATACGCTTCTTTGAGATGCTCTTTTTTCCTGTTTCCTACGACGGCCGTGCGTTATTTTGTATGAAATGATACCTGAGACATAGTGCATGTCACCATGGACTTGAATGGCGGGCACGGCTGCCCTGTGGGCTCCATGGGGCGCTTCCTCTCTGTCTCACGTCTGCTCACGTCTGGGATGGCTCTCTTCTCCAGGCCTGCTCACTTTCCGGAATGTTCTGTCCTTCCCGTGTTAGTGAGACTTCTTGCCACTGATGCTGAGCCTGCTGTTTGCGGATGTCGGGGTCCTATAGGCAAACCCACAGGTGCAGCCCCACTGTGGTCCCCTCTCCCTCAGGGTGTGGACCAAGGTCCGGGGGTGCCTGCCACACCACAGCCCCTCCCGTCCCAGTGCAGACCATGAACGGCTTGCACGGCTGTGCCTTTTCTTGGAAGAGGACCTGTGACTGTCACTGACTCCCTGGCAGCATCGTGACACTAGAAAGGGCCAAGAACACCCCACAGTTAGTGAGGGAACAGAACACACCCAATGGCAAGTGCCCTACGTTTCCCCAGTGACCGTGCATCTAACAACAGCCACCGAGATGCCACCTCGCTGGTTCCTACCCTGGCGTTTAAGTCCTCGCGCTTTGCTCCCCTGTCCTGGGAGAAGGGGGACAGCGTGTGGCACAGAAGCAAGTCACCAGGACCAGAGATGAGTGTTGGATCCTTCGAGTCTGGTCACTTGGGGCAGAAAGCAGCCGTTTTCGCGTAGCCTGGCCTCCACTGGGCCCCTGGCCCTGGGACCATTTGGGAAACCTGCCCGGGGCGGTTACGGCCCCAGCCCGGCTGCCTGGGGCGCTGCGCTTGGCAAGCGTCCCCCAACATGTGCTCCGGGGGGGAGGCAGGAACCGCTGATGTCGCCGGTTTTCCTTAGAAATCACCCGCATCTTATTTTTAGCCGCATTCAGAGCCACGCTTGATGAACCGGGGCGTCGCCTGGCATCGCGGGGTGTTTCTTTTTGCATAAAAATTGCAGTGTGATGACAAAGTAACGGAGCCAATCTTCTTCATTTCTTATGAACCGACTCGCGTCTAAAAGCCTCTGCAAAGCCTCCTGCCTGGCGGCAGCACTTCGGACTCCCCGTGCCACCTGCCCAGGTGACATGAGCTTGGAGGCTGGAGCCCCAGTTCTTCTCCTGGATGAAAACTGTGCTGCGGGCCCAGGAGCGTCGTCACCCCCCGGGTCCGGACGCGGCCTGCTTATCTCCTCCGTTTGGAGCCCACACTTCCTCCTGGTTAACTGCTCCAGGGAGGACCTCCAAGTGCAAAGCTTCTGCCTCAGTGGACTGTGATCCTGGCTGGCAAGGCTGGGCTGTGCCCACCGAGCCTTTCCTTGCACTTGAACCCCCCTGGGGCCACGTTCCCCACCCCCCTTCGTTTGGATGAGACTTCTTTGTTCCCGGGTGCTTGGGGGTATAGAGAGAGAAAGCCAGAAGTGGGTGCAAGACCAGTCAAGATGCAGGGAGCAGGGAGGCGGGGCTTGTCCTGTCGAAGCCCACAGACCAGGCGACAGCTCACGCTTGACCCCGTAGGTGGGGGAGGGGATTGCGGTTGAGCCGAACGTGGTGGGGGTGGCGGGACCTTGGTGCCAGCCGCCTGGGCAGGAGAGGAACCCCTGTGCTGAGCCCGCGGGCCTCCCAGGGACACGGGCAGCCGTGGACGAGCCCCCTGCGCCCCGTTATGATGCCTCCCAAGGAGGTCCTCCCGGTATATCCATGGTAACCCCCCGTTTCTCTGTCACCAGTAGAAGGACTCAAAGTGGTGGAGATTGAGAAATGCAAGAGTGACATCAAAAAGATGAGAGAGGAGCTGGCGGCCAGAAGCAACAGGTAAGGTCTGGGCTGGGGGAGCCCGGGGGGAGCCCAGCGGGATGTGTGGGGCGGGGCTCTGGGCTCTGTGTCCCATAAGCCGTGTGACCCAGCTCCGGGGGCAGCCGGGCCCTGCTTGGGGTTTGCTTTCATCGCTCAGCCTTCTTAGCAGCCAAGAGAACTCGTGCCCTGAGCACGTCTAGAGCATTGCTCCCGGCAGACGGCGCGTGGGTGGGAGGCACGTGGATGCGGCACCTCAGCCGGAAACAGAGCAGGGAGGACGGCAGGCATGGCTGACAGAGCAGGGAGGACCAGTGTCCCGGACTCAGGAGCATCACCCGCCGGGGCCCCTGTCCAGAGCTCAGCCCTTCCCTTCGCTCTCTGGGAAGTGAACCCAGATGGAGAACCAGACGCCATTCACTGCACTTCTGTCCCCGTGGAGGGCGGGGTTCCGCCGTAGTCACGCAGGGGAGCCGTGCCGCCTTGCCGCGTCCCTGGGACCAGGCTTGTTCAGTGTGACGTCCCCCGGAGTGCTAGGGGGAGACTGCACCGTGAACAGCTCTTGCGGGAAATGTCACCCCCGCCAGCGGCTGAGCCCTGCCCTGTACCCCAGTGCGGCTAAGGAGCCCCCCAGCCAGCACCCCCAGCAGGGAGTAGTCCGCAGCAGAGAGCAGTCAGGTGGGCTGCTCACAGGTACCCCCAGAGCAGGCCGCACCCCCAACACACGCCTTGGGTTCCTGCTGCCGGCTGGAATTCGGGGCAGCTTGCTGGTTGACCCCCGGCAGGGGGCTGAGGGGGCCGCAGGACCTCAGGCGGCATCTGAGGCTCTAGGGGAAGCTCACCTCCACTTCCTCCCACACAAATGGCCTTGACCCCCGGGGCTGAGCTCCCCGGGGAGGGGAGGCTGGGAGCCCAGGGAATGAGAGCAAAAATAAGCCCCGAATAGGAGGAAGAGAAAAGGCAGCGTGCCAGCTACTCGTCAGCAGGAGGGTGCTGGTTCCCATGGCAACAGGGCACAGAGGGAGCAGGCAGGGCCCTGGCTGAGGGGTCACCAGGCACCCAGCAGATGCTAGTTCAAGGAAGCAGCCGAATTCCAGCGGTTCCCCATCTTGCTTGGCAAATGCACCCACAGTGCTCTTGGGGAACACAGCACCTAGCCAGCACGTGCAATACAAGGAGGTGCAATGCAAGGGGGTGCAATACAAGGGGGTGCAATGCAAGGGGTGCAATACAAGGGGTGCAATACAAGAGGTGCAATGCAAGGGGGTACAATGCAAGGGGTGCAATACAAGGGGTGCAATACAAGAGGTGCAATGCAAGGGGGTGCAATACAGAAGGGGTGCAATGCAAGGGGGTGCAATACAAGGGGGTGCAATACAAGGGGTGCAATACAAGTGGCTGCAATACAAGGGGCTGCAATACAAGGGGGTGCAATGCAAGGGGGTGCAATGTAAAAGGGGTGCAATACAAGGGGGTGCAATACAAAAGCGGTGCAATACAAGGGGGTGCAATACAAAAGGGGTGCAATGCAAGGGGGTTCAATATAAAAGGGGTGCAATACAAGGGGGTGCAATACAAAAGGGGTACAATACAAGGGGGTGCAATACAAAAGGGGTGCAATACAAAAGTGAGTGCAATACAAGGGGGTGCAATACAAGGGGGTGCAATACAAAAGGGGTGCAATACAAAAGGGGGTACAATACAAAAGGGAGTGCAATGCAAAAGGGGGTGCAATACAAGGGAGTGCAATATGAAAGGGGTGCAATACAAGGGGTACAATGCAAAAGGGGGTGCAATACAAGGGATTTAATACAAAAGGGGGAGCTATAGAAGGGGGTGAAATACAGAAGGGGGTACAATACAAAAGTGGGGCAATACAAGGGGCACTACAAAGGGGTGCACTGCAAAAGGGGGAGCTATACAAGGGGGCAGTACAGAAGGGGGCAATATAGAAGGGGCTGGAGCAGGAGGAGGTCACAGTGGTGCTCTTTTCTGAGTGCACAGACTAAGGTCCCCATGGCCCAGGAGCGTGCACATGGCTTCTGGTGTGCAGGGTGATGGTGGCAGTCGTGGGGTGGGTGCCTTTTACGGGTGCAGTGTGCTGCTCCCCGTGCACCCCTCCACCCTCACAGGAGGCTTTTGCAAGTGTCGGGCTGAGGGAGGCACGTCGGTGTGACCGCTGACGAAGAAATGAGGCCCAAGGCCCTTCTCAGAAAGGAAAGGGATTTGTTATTCTGGGGTCCCAGGCAGCAGGGCCTCCTTGCAAAGCCATCAGACCACACTGAGGAGGGGCGGCTCCCCAACCATGATGGCAGCCAGCGTGTCCCCCGCTGAGACCGGGACCCCGAGCTTCCCCTGCGTAGACACCCCGTTTTGAAGAACAACTAAGAAATACTGTGTCATGACCTCTTTCTTTCACTGACAATATTATGAGCAATAAACGAGTTGGACTTTAACCCCCATCCAGTTCATGCATTTCCCCGAAGGCCACAGCCCAGCGCTCACTCACCCCCACCGAGTGTGCTTGCTCTGCCTCCTCCGTTGTCCATACTTGGGCGTTCCCCCCGGGTAGGGACCCAATGCAACATTTCTTTTCCCCTTTTCACCTGAAACTACCTCCCTTCACGTCATAGTCTTCATTACCTTAAAGATCACACAGTCGTCCATCTGCTCCATGTACCCTAGTGGCTTAAATCTGTTCCCATCGGGGACATGTAGGCGGCTTCTCATTCGGTGCTTTTGTCACAACAGATACCGTGGTGATGAACACCTGTGTGCATAGAGACGTTTGCTTATGTCCAGGTCTTACCTGAGATGAGCTCCCCCCCATAGACACACCGGCTTAAAGCGTATGGATTCTTTATGGCTGTTCCCATACACGGCATAGAATTGCTCCCCCAGAAGCTGGAACTCTCCCTACAAACGACTCGAGCTTCCGCCACGACACATGGCTGTGCTGGTCCTCTGCTCAGGAGCCTGGGAATGTCACCCACGCGGCGGGCAGCCCTCCTGGGCGGCCCCTCCATCGGGGCCCCGTCCCACCCACAGGCCAGCGCACGCTCCCCAAGGAGCTGGCTTTCCCGCCAGAACTCGCCTGGCTCCTTCGGGTCTGTTTTCCCGTGGGACGCGTTGACATGGAGGGAGGGAGGGGACAGAGCCAGCTCTCCGGGCCGTCCGTCAGTGTGGGGACCGGGTGCTAACGTGCGCAGCAGCCGCACGCTCCCTAGGGGACTGACTGTCATGAACTCGATGTCAGGGGAGCGGTCCCCGTGAGGCTGTGGCGTGAAAGGTAACACGCCAGTTGGCGTGGAGTGAGCTTGCGCAGTGCCATCTCTGTTTAAAAGTGCAGGGACGTCCGTGTGTGTGCACGCCGATGTGTGTGCACGCCGATGTGTGTGCACGCCTAGGAGGTTCCGGAAGGATGCCCCAGCCTTCACAGGAGTGTCCCCAGGGTGTGAGGTTGGGAGGAAAGAAGTGGGTGAAGTGGGGACTGCAAGTTTTCCATTTTGCTTTCTCTGCTTCTGTGCCTGTTGGACTTTGGAGGGTGACGGTGTCTTGCTGTGTCACTTAGACTGTTAGACGCTCCTCTGCAATGATACGGGGTGTTTCCGAGAGCCCAGGGCTCATACCGGCGGGGTCCCCAGGGGCTCACAATGAGACGTCGCCACCTGTCTGACTTAGTTTCCCCTGGCAGAGTTTGTGGGTTGAGTCTGAGGTTTCTCGTTGGCTTGGCTTTTCTCTGAGGAGGTCCCCACGCCACTGCCCATGGGAACGCCGAGTCCGATGTGGAGACGCCGGGACTCATGTCTGCCTGTCTCCTTTAGGACCAACTGTCCCTGTAAGTACAGCTTCCTGGAGAACAACAAGAAGCTGACCCCTCGACGGGACGTCCCCACCTACCCCAAGGTGAGTGACCCTGCTGCTGACGAAACCGCAGCTGCGCGTCCACGGCCCGGGGCACGGGCCCCCCCGGCCTCAGCCCCCCGGCCTCCCGCGACCCCTGCTGTCTGCACGTGTGCAGAACCGGCTCCCTCCAGCCTTGGGCTGTGACACAGGCCTGCTATTCCTCCCTGTGATTCTCAGCGGAATGTCTTTCTCTTTGACATTTATTGAGCACAAGTGGCCCCAGACCGCAGCTCACTGTGCCGGGAGCTAACAGCCACGTTTTTAAGTAAATTTTTAACCCTCTGCTTCATTGGATCTGCTGTCCCTGAGCAGTACAGTTATTACGAGAACTTCTGCGGTTCTGTCACAGAAGATTTCTCAGTTACAAGAGACCCCAGGCCCTTGTTTAAGCGGCAGCGCCCCGGGAACTGGGAGAGACCCTCAAACAACTACGAAGGAAGGGTCTCAGGAGCGCGCCCCCCACCCTCGATGGTGCCTTCAGCTGGGGAGCGAGCAGAACCCCAGCACGCCCTTGACTGAGCCCCACCGGCCAGGGTCCCGTAGGTGATCCGAGGTTTTCAGAGGGACTCTAGTGCGTGTCCCGTAGGAACGTGGGACCCAGATCTCTCATGAGCTGGTCCCAGGAAGTCACAAGGCCCAGCCCAGGACCAAGAGAGAAGCCGTCCGTCCTCCATGGCAGCTCCTTTTTGAAAGATCAGCCAATGGGGGAAGCCGGGAGGGCTCAGCGGGTTAAGGGCTCGCTTTGCAGCCCCGGGCACCAAGAATCGAGTCCCGGCCCTGGCCCATGTGGACCCATAGGCTGAACTGGGGTGAGCTTCCCATGCGGGAGGCCCCCAGTTCAGTTCTCGCCCCCCTGGTTCGGCCCCTGGCTTGAGGGGCCATGCCTCCCATGTGGAAAGCCCCCGCCCACCTGTGTGGAACGAAACCATGTCGAAAACGGATGATGTACAACTATGGAGACGACTCTGGGCCCTCCCCCTTCTCTCTGTCTCTGTCAAAAACAATAAAATAAATCTTATTTAAAAATCAGCCAATAAACAAAAAGGCCCGGGAGATGACAATATCAAATCCCAAAACGTCATCACCGTCGTATGTCTGAGGTCACAGGCTGTTTCCCATCCTGGTTTGACCCAAAACTCTGCTGTCCCCTAGAGCCCACCCCGGGGGGCCTGCAGCCGCCTCCTCTGGCTGTGCTAAACCAGGAGGGGTTCTTCAAAAAAAGAAACTCAGAGAGGCTTCTCAGCCGCACTTGACTCTACGCCGAGTGGGCTCATCCCCTTGCCATCACGTTGATGTACGTCTTTTTCCACGTGGGTTTGTTAGATGTCATTGCCGTTCAGTGAGCTCAGCTTCTGCAGGGTCAGAGTTTGGATTTCGACAATTGTGCAGTCACGTAACAGTCACACCATGAGAGGCGGAGCATCTCTGTCGCCCCTTGTCCCCTCCTGCCCGTGTGTCCGTGCCCGTGATCTGCCCGCCGCAGCCACCTCCGATGGCACGCCTGCCCCTAGCGCTTGCTTGGCCCAGAATTCCGCGAGAGGGGGCAGGGGGGCGGGCAGACCACGTCCCCCGGCCACGTGGCGTGACCGGCTCCGTGTCCCGTCCCCGCAGTACCTGCTCTCCCCGGAGACCACAGAGGCCCTGCGCAAGCCGACCTTCGACGTCTGGCTGTGGGAACCCAACGAGGTGAGTGAGGGGCCCCAGTCGTACCAGCGGGGCCCGACGGGAGGGTCCCAGTCACCCTCCCCTGCCCTTTCTCCTCTCTGTTCTTCTTCTGTTTTTAACTTGGTTCTCTCGTTGTAGTTAAACTGGCTCTGGGGGGTACTGGGGACACTCAGATGGGGGTGTCAGGGCAGAGGGCAGGCCGTTAAGTGCAGGGGCCTCGAACCCTGGTGGGCACAAACCCCGCCCCCGAGCACCCCTACAGAGCATGCGTGAGCCTCCAGGGGGCGTCTGCTGACCCCAAGAGTGCCCACTCAGGTGGCCAGCGGTTGTGCCCAGCGACCCCCCCCCACGCTGTGGGGAAATGCCCCCCAAGAACGGGCTTCGGTGGGCGCGTGGTGCTAAGAGAAGCCGCTGCATGGCCCCCATGCACGCCAGCTGGGGACCCCGGGGCGCTCCCTGCAGCCAGCTGCTGCTCAAAGCTCGCCTCTTGCTGAGAAAGCACAGAAATGGAGACTTTTTCCTTTGGTCTGGAAGCCTGATCCTATCCGTCACGCCTCCTCTTTCTGAACCCCAAGAAGACAAAAAGCCCCTCGCGGTGGACACCAGGCCGCCAAGGCCCGCGGACTCTTTCCAGCTTCTCCGAGACACAGGCTCCCCGGGGCGGGGGGCCACAGGGCGCAGGGGGCAGGCCGTGGGGCCGTGCGTCCATCCACCAGCGAGGTCACAGGCGCCCGGCGGCTGCGTCCTCGGGAACCACAGTCACGCCTCAGTCCCGCCCTCCCCGCAAAGCGACACAGACCCTCCTCCTCCCCACGCAGCCACCCTGCGGAGGGCCCGCCTGGGCCCTCGGTTGTCCCGTGGCCGGCGCTGACCCAGGAGACGCGTGTGCTCCAACTGTGCAGCCACCGGCAGCGTGCAGGACGCGGGCCGGACAGTGAGGAGCAGGGGCCGTTTTCGTTGTGCCACCATCACCGGCCAGACGCGTGCCCCAGAGGCTGCTCCTCAAAAGCGTCAGGAGCTCTGGCCTCCCCAGCACCCCCTGCACAGGGGACCCAGGCCCACGTCCAGAAAAATCACGCTCCCTGAAGTCGTTTCCACTTCAGCCCACGAGGAGCAAGAACGGAGCAGCTGAAGGCAAAGCACCTGCGTGGGGCAGACAAGCTGCCGTCACCGTCTCCTCTGGGCACAGGGCTGTGTGGCCGCAGAGGGACCGAGCCTCACGCTGAGAGGCTGGAGGGTTCATGCACCCACGTCCCCGTCCTGTGATGCGGGGTGGACGCAGTGCGGCCGCTCCCCGCGGGCGGGCTTGGGCTCCGTGTGGCCGCAGGCCGGCGCGTCTCAGCGGCACTGAGAAGCCGTGACGGGTCCTGCTGCTCCCAAAAAGCACCCAGCCGCCTGCGGTGACAAACCAGAGACCCCCACGGACAGAGCCCCCAGCCTCTGGAAGACGTGAGGTGCCATGAGCTCTGCACCAGGGGCGGCAAAGGCGAACAACTAAGGGGTCACACCTGAAAACTCCAGCAGCCCACCCAGTCCCCGAAAACTGCACCCGGCCACCCACGAAGCAGCTCGCACCTCGAACACGTCAAGGCCCCGGTGGGTGGTGGCAGCTCCCTTCTCTCCGTCCCAGCAGGGGTGACACCGTGCCCAGCGTGTCACCTCCGTCACAGACGGAAAGTCGATGGCTTCACGCTGTCCCTGTCCCTGGAGCTGCTAAGCGCCGGTGACCCCTCGTCTCCTGAGGCCCCCACAACCCCCATTGTCCAGCTGCCCGAGCGGGACCCACTGCAGCGTCCATCCGGGCTGCCAGTGTGGGGACAGACGCACAGACGCGTCCCCTCTGCTCTGGACCTGGCATGTATGTCCCAGGAGTGGCCCCCGATGGTGTCGTCTGCCGTCATCTCCAGCTCCTGATGCCAGTTCCACAGTAAACGTTCTGTTCAACTCATCGGCGTGGCCCCCAGCGGCGCACGGGCGGGAGCCCCCTGTCCTGAGAGCCCACCGTGCCCGTGTGGGCATCGGGGCCACCGGCGGGCACAAGCGCGTGGCCCTGGGGCGGTGAAGAGCGCTCACTCCTGTCATGCACCCGCCATCCCAGGTCACACGTCGATCGTCCCTGCGTCTCCGGGGCTCTTCATCCCAGACCTGCGTCCCCAGAGCCGAACCCACTCTGTCAAACTCTCATTCATTAAAAATCATTTAATCTTCCTTCCTCAGCGTAATTAGCTCCAAAGCTCACAACGACATTTAACTAGATCACAACAGTGACAATAAATCCGCGCAAGGACTGAAAACAAAACCTACCTCAACTTGCGCAGGGATTTCGGCAGAAGACAGGCAGTGAGAATCGGTTTGGGAGGCGCCCTGTGCCCAGAATGGGTCCCCCGTCCGGGCACCACAGTTAACACATTACCAAGTGTCCCGGTCCCCAAGTGTCTGGGGCACTGGCCTCACCTCGGGGTTCCCTGCGCCCCGGGCTTGGGAAGCACGGGGCCTCCCCGTCTGTGAGGAGCTGTTCTCGGCTCTGCGTCCCAGGGATCCACGTCCCGGAACCTCAGGCCATGACGTGTGTGGACACAGACCACCTCTGATGGGGTCCGGTGGGCACAGTCTTCCTGTCACCCAGTTGCTCGCTGCACCTTCCTGCTAGAACCTCATTACCTCCTGAACCCCAACTGCTCCTCCAAACCCCCACTCCCCTTACGGGGGGTCCTGAACCCCCAGGCAACAAGCTTCACTCACAGGGGACTCGTGGGAGGAGCTCACCCTCTGGGACAAGCCCAGAGAAGCTGCCGGCCTGGCCCCCAGGCGTCTCCCGGGACGGCGGTGGCCCCGGGCCCCTGTGCTGTCAGCCAAGCCCTGCCCTGTGCCCGCAGATGCTGAGCTGCCTGGAGCACATGTACCATGACCTCGGCCTGGTCAGAGACTTCAGCATCAACCCCATCACACTCAAGCGGTGGCTGGTGAGTGGCAGCCCCCGCCCCTGTGAGCACACGCATGCAGTTACACAGCAGCGGCCCCCTGCTGCCTTCCCTGTGTCCCCTGCACACGCCCGCTCCACGCGCCTGCTTTTGTGAGCGAGAACGTGGGGAGGACCAGGCAGGGACGGGTGAAGACGTGTGTTCTAAAGCGGCCGCGTGTGTGCAGGTGTGTGCATGTTTGTGGGGCGTGTGTGTATGTGAGAGGGTGTGCATGTGGGGAGGTGTATGCATGAGTGTGTGTGTGTGTATGTACATGTTTGTGAGGGTTACTGTGTGTGTGCCCATGGGGAGGTATATGTGTATAAATATGAGTGTGAGTGTGCAGATGTGTACATTTGTGGGGGGGAGGGGTGTATGCATGTGGAGAAGTATATGTGTATGAGTGTATATGTGTGAGTGTGCCTGTGAGGAAGTGTATGTGTACGAGTGTGTGTGTGTGTTCATTTAGCAGCACATCTTTTTTTCCTAATAAAACATTGCTCAGAAGCGAATAGTAAAAGCCTGTTGAGGGATTGGTGGTGACTGGGGACCGAGGACCCCTCACGTAATCCCTCCAGGCCACCCCCCAGCTTCACGCCCCAGGGCGGCCACTCAGACGCCCTCTGGGGACACCCCGGTCCTTGGGGACACCTCAGTCCTCGAGCGCAGGGTGACAGCCCGGAGGAGATCCGTTCCCACACCTGCCCTCCGGGCCCCCCGCGGGCCTCGGGTTCGGACGAGGATGGGGCAGGGGGCGTCCAGGACAGCTGGTGAGGTGCCCGGGGGGCGGCGGCGCAGGGCAGTGGGCACCTGCTCGTCTCTCGCAGCTCTGCGTACACGACAACTACAGGCACAACCCTTTCCACAACTTCCGGCACTGCTTCTGCGTGACCCAGATGATGTACAGCATGATCTGCCTCTGCGGGCTGCAGGTGGGTGTCCGCTGCCCCTGGTGGGCAGGGCCTGTGCCAGCGTGGGGCAGCTGCGGGGGCTCCTCCTGCCCTGTCACTGGCCGCCTCCTTCCCTCTGTCTCATCCAGGAGAAGTTCTCCCAAATGGACATCCTGGTGCTCATGACGGCGGCCGTCTGCCATGACTTGGACCATCCAGGATACAACAACACGTACGTGCGTGACACCTTGTCCTTGGACAAGGCCCACACTCAGACCTGCCCCAGGTCGGAGTTGTTGGGGGAGGTCCCCGGGCCCCAGCACCACCGCGTGGGACCAGCGCCCACCTCGGGCCCCCACGGGCCAGGGCCCTTCAGGATCAGCCCACCCTCACCGGTGCCGGCTGCAGGCTGACCGAGCGCAGGCCGAGGGTGGCATTGGTTTGCGTGCAGGGTGACATGTGGCTCCTTTCTGTCCGGTTTGTGTGCTCGTGCATCGAGTTTACTGGATGCACGATGACCGCAAACGTCCCCAAGAAGCTGGCGGCCCTGGGCCAGGACCAGAGCGGCCTCCCGGGGTGAGAGCCGTGGGTACCCGCCCCTTCCTTTCGTCGTCACGGCAACAGTGCATCCCGATGTTTTTCCCGTGTCTGCCTCCTGCCCACGTGGAAGGTGTCTGTCCACGGTGCCGTCACGGGGGAGCTGACCACGCTCAAGGCACCGTGACAGGGAGACACTGAGAGTTACCGGTGGTGTCTGCCTGGCAGGACAACGGAAACTTGGGGTTCCCTAGTGAAAGGGGCAAGGAGTCGGGGGCCAGGAGGAGCGAGCGCCCCCACAGCCCCGTCCGCACCTCCTGTGCACCTGGGTGTCTCCGCGGGCGGACACTGAGGCCCCTCTCCTGCGCCCCCGGCCCCAGGTACCAGATCAACGCCCGCACGGAGCTGGCCGTCCGCTACAACGACGTCTCGCCGCTGGAGAACCACCACTGCGCGGTCGCCTTCCAGATCCTCGCGCAGCCCGAGTGCAACATCTTCTCCAACCTGCAGCCCGACGGCTTCAAGCAGATCAGACAGGTGTGCGGGTGAGGGCGTCTGGGGGAGACCACAGCACCCCCACAGGAGCCGCCCCGCCCCTTCAGGCCCAGGAGCACCCCAGAGAGAGGTGCCCGCCACTGCCATGCGCACTTGGGGTGCTGCTCAGCACCCCGGCACCTGCGCTCTTGAACTGAGACCCATCCTGCAGCCCAGGGGGGTGAGGCTCACGGAGGTTAAGTGACCCTCCCGGGGCACGCGGACACGCCTGCTGCGTCCACCTCACGGCCCTGAGCTCTGGCCCCGGCCGCCGGCCCCTGTCACCCCCTGACCCAGTCAGCCCCACTGGTCGCTTCAAACAAGAGGCCTTACTGCTTACGTTGGGAGGGGGATGGGGGGCCATCTGTCCCCAGGAAGACACTTAAAGTCACCAAAAGCAGGGGAAGCCGGGGTGGCTCAGCGAGTTAAGCGCTTGCTTCGCAGCCCCAGGGACCGAGGATCGAGTCCCGGCCCAGCCCATGGGGACCCACATGCTGAACTGGGGTGAGCTTCCCATGCGGGAGGCCCCCGGCCTAGTTCCCACCCTGTGTGGCCCCCGCCCACCCGTGTGGGACAAAACCATGTCGAAAACGGATGACGTGCAACTATGGAGACGGCTCTGGGCCCTCCCCCTTCTCTCCGTCTCTCTCTCTCTGTCAAAAACAATAAACTAAATCCCTAAAGTCACCAGAAGTAATGCCCTCCGTCCACACGGGAGGTCCCCCTGCACACGACCCTGCTCCGGCCTCTGATGTTTTTCAGGGGAGGGAAGATATCGGGGTGATCTCTCGGAAGACCGTAGCGGGTTAAATGGTAGCCCCCACCACCAACATCCCATATGTCCACCTCCTGAGCCCCACAGGACCCGTGGATGCGACCTTATTTGGGAAAGGGGTGCTTGCCGTTGTAGCTAAGTGAGCACCTCCAGGTAAGATGAGCTTGGACCGTGCAGGTCGGCCCTAAATCCCATGACGGGCTCCCTATCAGAGGCAAAGACAGATGCACGGAGGAGAAGGCCGAGCAATGCCGGAGGCAGAGACGGGGTGATGTGGACGCTCCCCCAGGCGGCCTGGGCCACCAGAGCTGCTGGGGGCAGGCGGGACCCTCCCAGGGCCCCGCCCACACCTGGGCTTCTGAGTTCTGCCTCCAGAACCCCGAGCGAGCCCCTCTCTCTGCCCCTTTGTTCCTCTGGGCCACCCGTCGGCACAGGCGGCAGGCTCAGGCCACGGACACAGCGTGTCTGCCGTTCCACGGACAGAAACCTGGCCCGTGACGTCCCTGCGGCCTTGATTCAGGGCGCACCTGACAGAGTCTGACATCCCAGCTGGGGACACACGCGTCTCCCTCTGGGGAACTGATCAGCGTCCCCTCACTGGGGAGCAACCGCTTCGTCAGCACGCGTTCCCCGTCGGGCTCCCAGGAAGGTCAGAGCTAGATGCTCGCAGGCGGTTGCGGAGTCGCCCATCCCCCGGCAGTTCTGCCCTTTATCTCGGGCTCTGTGGCCTCTCCCGGTGTTTACAGGGCACCACCCCCGGCAGACGCGTTGTTCTGACACGCCCGCAGGTGGGGCTGGAGCCCTAGGACATGCCCGCCCGCTGCCGGTGGCCTGGGGTCAGAGCAGCTGACGGCCTTTGTGTGCGTCTCCCCCAGCGTGGGGTTGGGGCACCTTGGAGCGGCATCCCCAGAGACGGGGCGTCCTGCCATGGGGTTGTCCTGCCTCACACACTCTGACGCTAAAATGTGACTTTTCCTGAGGGCAAATCATTCATTCCGATTTTTTTTAAGATTTATTTTTATTGTTCTTGACAGAGACAGAGAGAGACAGAGAGAAGGGGGAGGGCCCAGAGCCGTCTCCATAGTTGTACATCATCAGTTTTCGACATGGTTTCGTTCCACACAGGTGGGCGGGGGCCGTGCAGGGCGGGATCCGGGCCGGGGGCCTCCTGCATGGGAGGCATTGTCCCCTCAAGCCAGGGGCTGAACTGGGGGGCAAGAACCGAACTGGGGGCCTCCCACATGGGAAGCACACCCCAGCTCAGCATATGGGGCCACACGGGCCAGGATATGATCTTCAGTCCCCAAGGCTGCAAAGTGAGCGCTCAACCCGCTGAGCCATCCCGGCTTCCCCCGATTTTTGATAGTAGGTTGTCACGAGTATTTTGAGGACAAACTCCCCTCGGTTGCAGATCCCTCACTATTACACAATTTAATCGTCAGAGACATTGAACGATTCACAATCGTGCAGTGATGCCGGCCCCCGTCTCCCCAAATACATTTGAGGTTATCTTCATTGACTGGTTTGAGGTCTGCATTTATGCCTGTGTTTTATTTTCTTGGAAAGGTAGCACACAGAGGTGTGTCCTGTAAATGCTTGTGGGATGGGCGGGGGGGGGGATGGGCGAATGGGGACAGATGGACAGACGGGTGGGTGGTGGGTGGATGGATGGACGAGTAGACAAGTCGATGCTGGGAGGTGGATGCATAGATGGATGAATGGATGAGTGGTGGTCCGTCACGGTCTTGAATTATGTTACTTCTAAGCCCGTATTTGATTAGCAAAGTAGTGAGATATTTATATTTAAGAACTCACTGCATCCTCATTTACAGATTTGTGCGTAGAAGAATGCTATGACATACGGTCAGACTTTGATCATTCCCAAGCCATGTCGGCACTGTAATCGCACACAGATTAGATAATAGGAAGAGAGGCCTTGGCGGTTGGTCACTGACCTCCAGCAGGGTCTGGGGGAACAAACCGTGAATCTAGATTACGGTTTGGGGACAGAGGTGTCCTTAGCGAAGCCTGTGCCCACAGGTGGCTCGTCCTTCTCTGAGGACACAGTGGGGGAGACGTCGTTACCCCTCCCCACCCCCGGCCTCGAACCCCCACCTCCCACTGCCGCACAGCATGCTGGGCAGGCCCCTCCTTGGGCCTCAGTCTCTGTGTTGTGGAAACGAGGACAGGGACCCTCCGGTGCACACACAGCGCCGGCGTGAGGACGGAGCGACCCGATGCGGTCCGCGGGCCCCGTACGCTCCAGCGCCCGGGGGGCAGTGGCCGGGGCTCCGCGGGGCTCACGCCGGCTCTCCCGCCGCGCAGGGCATGATCACCCTAATCCTGGCCACCGACATGGCGCGGCATGCCGAAATCATGGACTCCTTCAAGGACACGATGGAGAGTTTTGACTACAGCAACGAGGAGCACACGATCCTTGTGAGTGGGCCGCGCTGGGGGCTGGTGGATGAGTCCTCCCGTCCCGCTCCGACTGCGAGCCGACATCCGTCGCCTGGCCTCGGAGCGGGTGTCGCTAGAGCTGGTTCTCAGCCACCAGGCTGCTCCTGACGGCTCCCCTTCCCCTTCCCATTCTCCGCCTCATTCTGACCTGAAGGTGATGGGGGGCGGGGAATCCTGAGAGTCCAACGGCTCTGCCATGATAGCAGGGCCCAGATCGCAGCCTCTGGAGGGCGACCCGAGAGGCCTACCCGGCAGACCCCTGACTGCCTGTGCCGGGCAGCCCAGCTCCTCAGCCTGGCTCGGTGCCCGGGACCCGGCAGGGCTGGGCGCTGGGGGAACGGCCCATGGGCAGCGTCTCCTCGTGCCGAGGTCGTGCTGGGTGCTGAGCTGAGCTCAGCCGTCCTCTGCCAAGTCATGTTCCCAGCCGCTCCCTCCCAGATGACCTTCCTGCCAAATCAGCCTCACACCCTGGGTGGCAGCAAGCACTTTGACCCCAAACCCCGGCAGTTCCGGGTGGGCATCACCTGTGCCTGGAGTGAGGCCAGGCCGCCTACGCCAGCGCCCCCGGGCCAGTCCCGAAGGGCGTCACCTGGCTGGCTCAGGTCCGAATGCTCCGGCCTGAAGAGGCTGCCTCTGCGGAGCCCAGGGCTCGCCGGGCTCAGAGGGGGTCCCAGGAGCAGGAGAGACACACCCCGCTGTCTTCTGTCCTGTGTAAAACGGGGCAGGAGGAACCTAAGCCCTGCCCAGTGGCCGCCCCCGGCCTCAGCAGCCAGCACTGCCGGCCCCACTCTCGTTGGAGGGTTGGGGTGCCGAGGCCATGCGCTCCCCAGTTTTATGTGAGCGTCCCCCAACCCTGTATTTCTTTTTCCTTTTTCTTTTTTTTTTTTTAACATTTATTTTTGTTGTTTTTGACACAGAGAGAGAGAGAGACAGAGACAAAGAGAAGGGGGAGGGCCCAGAGCCGTCTCCATAGTTGCACATCATTGGTTTTTCCACATAGTTTCATTCCACAGGTGGGCGGGGCTGCACAGGGCAGGACCTGGGCCGGGGTCTCACCCCGGTGAGAACTGAACTGGGGGAAACTCCCCAGCTCAGCATATGGGTCCACACGGGCCGGGGCCGGGATTCGATCCTCGGTCCCCGGGGCTGCAAAGTGAGCACCTAACCCACTGAGCCATCCCGGCCTCCCCTCACCCTGTATTTCTAACAGATCGCTCCAGGGCTCCCAGCACTACCCACCTTTGTTACCCTTTTAACCTCTGCTTCCGGGTGCTGAACCAATTCAAAAAGCATCGAGAAGCTCTGGCTAGAAATACATGATAGAGAGACTCATTCAAGGGTCTTAGGGTTTGCCAGCCAGAAGCACAGCCAAAGACCAGGGAATGTCCCGAAGAAGGAAGACAGCTGAGTTCTAACAGCAGAAGTGCCCTGTGAGAAGAATCAGTCCTGCCTTCTCAGCCCTAGGACAGCCCAGGACAGTGCCAGGCAGGTGTCAGGAGGTGACAGGTGCCAGGTGGCCTGGGGCAGGGGCGGCAGGAGGCCTGGCCATGCCCAGGAGCCAGGAATGGGAGCGTACCACCTTCCTTCTGGGTGTAACCCGAGGGTCCCGGGGGCTCTGAGGTGTGCCAGGCATCGCCACGGGACCGGGAGGTTTAAAATTGTACCTCCAGGCTCTTTAGGACCAGAGTAGACCCCGCTCCTCCCGCCTGAACCTGCCGATCTTAGTCATTGAGCAGCGTCGTCTGAGGACGCCTCTCACTGCTTCTTGCGTATCTTCCGTAATCAGGAAGCTACGTCTGAACCTCACAGTGCATGGTTCGTGGGACGCCCTTGGCCCGTTGGGGGTGAGCAATGCCCCCTTGTCCTGGGGGCACCTGCCACAGGTGACTCTGCCCCACCGTGGACGGGCCAGCACCACCGCCCACCCCAGCGCCTCCACGTGGGTCCCCAGCAGCCGTGGGCGCTGGTCTGTGTTCAGCTGCCTGACGCCAAACCTCTCCCTCCAGCTGAAGATGATTTTGATCAAATGCTGCGACATCTCCAACGAGGTGCGTCCGATGGAAGTCGCGGAGCCGTGGGTGGACTGCTTGCTCGAAGAATATTTCATGCAGGTACGAGCCAGTTACGCGCCCTTCACGCTTCTCAGACCCTTAAACATCCGTGTCTGAACTGGGATGGATGGGACGCACCAAGGGGGCCTGGAATCTGGGGCGGTGGGAGTTCCTCCAGCTTCTAGAAGGCCTGCACAGGAGGAATGAAGTGGAGGGGACCCCATTAAATTTAACAATAAAAAAATAATAATAATAATAAAAGTAAGTACAATAAGAAAAAACAAAACAGAGGGGAGGCTGGGATGGCCCAGCGGGTTAAGCGCTTGCTTTGTGGCCCTGGGGACCGAGGATCGAATCCCGGCCCCGGCCCGTGGGGACCCATATACTGAACTGGGGTGAGCGTCCCATGCGGGAGGCCCCCAGCCCAGTTCAATTCCTGCCCTGCACGGCCCCCGCCCACCTGTGTGGCACGAAACCATGTCAAAATCTGATGACGTGTAACTATGGGGACGGCTCTGGGCCCTCCCCCTTCTCTCTGTCTCTGACTCTGTAAAAAAATAAATCTTAAAAAAAAAAAAAAGTGCAATAGAGACGGGAAAGACGGTGATGACTGGAAAGGCTGAGGTTGTAGGGCTGCCTGCCTCCCGTGACCGCGGGCAGAGCCGCTCTGCGGGGCGGGCACGGCAGGCAAATGGTCTGAAGGTGGAGAGACAGAGGTGCAGACGCAGGAGGGCCCGGGGTGGGGGCACCACGCCGTCAGCCCCCAGCCTGCAGACGCTCTCAGGCCTCCCACGGAAAACGCCGGAAAGGATGAGCCCCTCCCCTCCACAGAGCACAGGGGCGGGGGCCGTCTACAGGCTGCCGCATCCTGGGAGGCACTTAGTCGGCCTCTGCCTGTCCCCCCCACTCGGCCGGCACTGGGGGGGCTGCACATGCAGCCGACACCCCGGGTAGCGCTCAGGACACGACCGTCTTCCCTCGTTAATCCTAATCTACGCGCTGCAAAGCGCTCGGCCCGCGGTGGCGCATCGGCTCGGAGGCCCTCGGGGGGCCCGCCCCCGGCTCCACGGCGGTGCCTCTCACGTGGCCGTCTGCTGCTCCCCCCAGAGCGACCGCGAGAAGTTGGAAGGCCTCCCCGTGGCCCCTTTCATGGACAGGGACAAAGTGACCAAGGCCACGGCCCAAATCGGCTTCATCAAGTTCGTCCTGATCCCGATGTTTGAAACAGTGACCAAGGTGAGCAGCTGTGACCGGCCCCCATGACGCGGTTGTGAGGAAGACACGCGTGTGCACACACTCAACTTGAGCTGGGGCTGCCGGCCCGACGCCCTCCCCCCCTGGAAGTCCCGCTCCCTCCCGCTCCCGCCTCTGCTCTGAGCCGTCACGGGCCACACAGCCTCTCCGCACCCCCTTCTCAGCCAGCCCGCCAGCCCCCGTGGAGACGTCCTCCACTGTGTCCCCCACCCCCGCCCTCCACTCCCAGGGGCCAGCCAGCCCCTCCCGCCGTCCCAGCACACGGCCTCTGCCGGAAGGAGACCCCCCTCGCTCCGGAACCTGCCATGGCTCCCCAGGGCCCCAGCACAGGGCCACGCCCGCCCCAGCCCGCCTGTCTTCTGCGTTCACGTCTGAGCTGCTCCCCGCTCCGCCGGGGGCTCCACGGCCCCAGCCCCGCGCCTTCCACCTTCTTCCGGAGCTGCCCCCGGGCGCCTTCCCTCAAACCCCGTACCGCCCGTCCTTCCCCGGGCGTGGCCTTCCTGCACCTGGCGTCCCCTCCACAAACTGGCACGGTCCCCGTGGGGGCCCTGGCCGCGCCCTGCGGCAGGCAGAGGGCCGTGTGCACAGGGCTCCGGGGCCGGGGGGCTCCCAGGGGAGGGGCGCCCGGGAGCCGAGGCTCAGGGACAAGCGGGCAGGCACCCCCAGGAGGGCGCCCAGGAGCGAGGCCGAGGGCACCAGGGCCATCAGGGGCCCGTGGGTGAACGTGGCACCTGGAAGATGGGAAACGGCAGCGTGAACACAGGGGACGTCAGAGCAGTGGCTTCTGCCAGGTCCCCGTGAAAAGCGTGAGACAGCGGGGACCCTGGCAATTGGGGTGCAGAGGGCGGGCACAGTGGGTGCCAGGAGCCACTGACCAGAGGACTCCGGCACCTCGGGCCCCTGGGGGCCCCACCAGACGCCCTGGGTGACGGCTGAGACCCGGGCCCGTCACCCGGGCGTGGACTCAGCAGACCTGCGTCTCCCTCCAGCTCTTCCCTGCGATCCAGGAGGTGATGCTGCAGCCGCTCTGGGCGTCCAGGGACCGTTACGAGGAGCTGAAGCGACGAGATGACGCCATGAAGGAGGTGAGCGCGCAGGGGATGCAGGCAGGTGACACGAGTGACAAGCATGGGTGACATGGGCGGGTGACGTGGGCGGGTGACAAGCGCAGGTGGCACCGCAGGCCCACTGAGGCAGCCCCTCTGGACAGGAGCTCGTTCCCGGCCCAGAGACAGGCCAGGTCAGTCAAATGAGGGGGCCGAATACAGTGGGCTGTCCTTGTGGTGCCCACCCCAGGCGTGACCGAGCGTGTCAGCATCTCGATCGCGTCCACAGAGCCCCCGGACCCCCTGTCGCCCACTTCCCCTCGGGCCCCAGGGTGACCTTGTCCAGCCAGGGGGCGCCAGGAAGAGACGCTCCCCCGGCCCGGGCAGAGCCCCCACCCTCGTCCGGTTCCGGCCGTGAGCTCTCACCCGTGGCTGTTTGTCTCACCTCCCACCCCAGGGGCCTGGCTTTGGGGCACCTGGGGGCTGCGACTGTTCTCAGAAGGTGCAGTTCACAGGCTCCAATCTGGGGTGCAGGCCTCCCGAGCTGGTCTAGCCAGGATGGGACCCCGGTGTGTGTGCATGTGTCCCAGCCTCCTGCCTCTTGGGACCCCCAAAGACCTTCAGCCGCCCGGGGGTGGCCTCCCCCAAGTCCACTGTCCCCCCCAACACTCCAGGGTCTCCTCAGCGTGTCCCCCGCAGTCTGACGCGTGCCTTCCTTACGCTCCGTCCCGTTGCAGCAGAACGAGGGCCTGACACGCGGGGGCTCCCGCACGCTGAGGGAGAAGAGCCGAGACGTGAAGAAAAGCGAAGGTAACTTCCACACTGAGTCTCGGCGGGACGCTAGTTCCGACGAAAACCGCACGGCGTTGGACCCCGTTGGAGGGGGTGAAGCTGAGTCCCACACGGTTTTGTTTTTTTTTAAGGTTTATTTTTATTGTTTTTGACAGAGAGAGATAGAGACAGAGAGAGAACCGAACTGGGGGAGCTCCCAGCTCAGCATGTGGGTCCACACGGGCCGGGGCCGGGATTCGATCCTCGGTCCCCGGGGCTGCAAAGCGAGCGCTTAACCCACTGAGCCCTCCCAGCCTCCCCCCGTGGTATTTTTGAACGGCTTGGCAGGGGGATCAGACTAGTTTTCTTTTGCCTAAGTGCGTTCAACCACGTGTCTGATGCCTCGTTTCCCAAACTGAGCCTGTATCTCATCCTGTCACATGAGCAGTCGCCTGCACGTGTTCATCCCGACAAAAACAAACCGGGAGTCGTTTTTTCCATTCCTCGCAGACCGTGCCTGAAGGAAGCGGGAGCGTCGTCCGCGGGCATTCTGGACCCGGCTGCCGCCGCCGTGAGACCCAGGCCCAGGAGAGCGGACCCCTGAGTCCCTGGCAGCCCACAACCGCGTTGTCTAAGAACCGTCTTGCTCCCGGATACAAGAGAGAAGAAAGGAATTCCCGATGCTGTACAGAATTTTTATTTTTAAACTGCCTCTTAAATAATATATTCTTATACAGAAGTGGGCTCGGCTTGTTCTCTGGTGGAGTTGTGTGTCTGATACACCACAGACGTGGTCCTGCGTGCTCCCACGAGACCCAGGATGCGTGCATGTTCCCGAGGTGCCCAGCGCGCCGGCCCGTGGGGCGTGCCGCGTGCAGCCGCGGAAGCCCCGCGTTCAATGTGAGGCCGGAGCCCGGAGCACAGGACGTGTGCACCCTGTGTCTGAGCTGCGAGGGAGACGTCGGTCCTGGGCGGGGAGGTGGGGTCCTGAGGCCACTCGGTCACACTGTAGACAGCACGTGGCCCGTGCGGGACACAAACATTCCCCATATTTACTGCGGGCGGGAGCTGAACACTTAACTCTCAGGTAAGAAAAGGAGCCGGGCTGATCCAGCACATTTCAGGTTGTCTGTGTCCAGAGAAAGCTGTCCTTTTCCTGCTGCCTTTGGTGTGTGTGTGTGTGTGTTCGTTTGTCTGTTTTAAAGGTTTATTTTGGGGAAGCCGGGAGGGCTCAGTTGGTTAGGCACTCACTTTGCAGCCCCGGGGACCGAGGATCGAGTCCCGGCCCCGGCCCGTGTGGACCCATATGCTCCCCCAGTTCAGTTCTCACTGGGGTGAGACCCCAGCCCAGTCCCTGCCCTGTGCAGCCCCGTGCCCACCTGTGAACGAAACTATGTGGAAAAACCGATGATGTGCAACTATGGAGACTGTTCTGGGCCCTCCCCCTTCTCTCTGTCTCTGTATCTCTCTCTCTCTGTCAAAAACAATAAAAATAAATATTTATTTTTATAAATCTTTATTTATAAAATAAATAAAGGGGGACAGGGGGAAGGGGGGAGGGCCCAGAGCCGTCTCCATAGCTGTATGTCATCAGTTTTCAACATGGTTTCATTCCACACAGGTGGGGCAGGGGCCACACAGGGTGGGAACTGGGCCGGGGGCCTCCCACATGGGAAACATACCCCCGAGAGCTGGGGGCCGAACTGGGGGTCGAACTGGGGGCTTTCTGTGTGGGAAGCTCAGCCCAGTTCAACATATGGGGCCACACGGGCCGGGGCTGCAAAGCGAGCGCTTAACCTGCTGAGGCATCCAGCTTCCCCGCTCCTTTGCTTTAGGGACAAGCACTGGGGACTTTCTGAGCCCACAAGGGGGGACCCTACCCCAGCTTGATCGTGCTATAGACAGGCATCCTGTAGAAAGTAACTTCCCAGGGCCCCGTGCCCCCTAGAGCCGACCCTGGTGGTTGACACATATTAGCTCAGACATTTGCCAAATGGATGAATGAATTCAAGTTGCCCCATGAAGTGGCCGCCATACAGACGGTCGAAAAGGTTCAGCTAAATGTTAAGAAATCCTAGAGACTAGTTAGTATGACATCTGGAAAAGCAAGGGGTCCCCTTAATGAGGCAAGTTTGCACCCACTTGCGAGTTCTCCACCAGGGGCCCCCTGCTGGCTGCTGGGACCCAAGAGCACCCTTGGAAGGCTGACCACATCTTACGTCATACTGTGTATCCAGGAAAAAGTCAGACGATAACAGTTTTATTACATGAACATATGGAGCTAACAGTTATTCTTCAGTGACAGAACTCACACACAAGTTTAGGGAGATGTGGAGAGGGCTGTATTATTTCACCATGGTCGTGTATAACTAGCTCTGCAACACGGGAGTCTTACACAGCAAATCTCGACCTTTCTAGATACACCAGAGAATAAAGGCATGAACACCCGACAGCTGTCACCAGCCGGGATATGCCAGCGTCCCCTCAGAGTTCCGCTGTAACAAAGTAAAATAAAATAAATAGCTAACAGCCTGTTGAAACAAAGTCTGAGTCTGAAAAGTCTGACTCAAACTGGACGCAGGGCAGGAAGAATCTCTGGGCAGAATGAGGGTAGTAACAGTGAGACTCACAGGCATTACATCCCACACTCCCAACCTGACAGAAGCAAACGGCCAGCTGAGCACAAGGGCAAAGGACACGCCTCCCAGCTGAGCGTCTCTACAGGACTTTTTTTTTTAAAGATTTATTTTTTGACAGAGAGAAGGGGGAGGGCCCAGAGCCGTCTCCATAGTTGTACGTCATCAGTTTGTGACATGGTTTCGTTCCACACAGGTGGGCGGGGGCCGTGCAGGGCGGGAGCTGAACTGGGGGCCTCCCGCATGGGAAGCTCACCCCAGTTCAGCATATGGGTCCCCACAGGCTGGGTCTGGGATTTGATCCTCGGTCCCTGGGGCTGCAAAGCGAGCGCTCAACCCGCTGAGCCCTCCCCGCTTCCCCTCTACAGGACGTTTTAAATGAGGCCCCACCGGATACGTGTGCTTACATCTCTGCAGCCCTTCCTAGCTTCAGGGAAGAGGGAAATGCGATCTGTACTGGGCCCCATGAGGCCTCACCCCCAAAATGAGGCTTTCCGTTACAGAAGAGGGCGTGTCCTTCACATCATTTCTTAGGAGAGACAGGTGAACCGTGAACCTCTGAGCCGCTGAGTAAATGAACATGCAGAAAGGCAAAACGCAGGAGGAAGTTAGTAAAGCCTCAGCTTCCTCGCTCCCTCAGTCTGAAAGCCCGTGCGCTTGGGGGGCAGGAGGGGAGGCACCCCGGCCTGGGATGGGCTGCTTCCTGCTGCATCATCTCCCAGAACTCTGAGTACCTGCTGTGCAGGCTGCAGGCTTGGGCAGAAAGGCCAAGAACAGTGTCTTATCTCAAGGACACAACTATCTAGCCCATGGGAAGGGTGGGGCTTGGAGGCAGACAAACTGGTTCCACCTGCAGCCGAGACCACATGGCCACCGCTGTGACCACATGACCACCACCGTGACCACATGGCCACCACTGTGACCACGTGACCACCACTGTGACCACATGGCTACCACTGTGACCACCACTGTGACCACCACTGTGACCACATGACCACCACTGTGACCACATGGCCACCACTGTGACCACATGACCACAACTGTGACCACATGACCACCACTGTGACCACCACTGTGACCACTTGGCCACCGCTGTGACCACGTGACCACCACTGTGACCACATGGCTACCACTGTGACCACCACTGTGACCACATGACCACCACTGTGACCACCACTGTGACCACATGGCCACCACTGTGACCACATGACCACCACTGTGACCATGAGACCACAACTGTGACCACATGACCACCACTGTGACCACCACTGTGACCACATGGCCACCGCTGTGACCACATGGCCACCACTGTGATCACCACCATAGCTACATGGCCACCACTGTACACACGTAACCACCACAATGTGACCGTGTGACCACAGGCAAGTCACCGAGTCTGCCCCTGAGCTGCAAAGTGTGAGGACAGCTGCCGTGAAAACTCAGCCAATGAGCCGTGAGAGCAGCTGCCGTGGCGGGCAGTGGGTCAGTGGTCCCGGGAATCGCTCCTTCTTCCCCCGTCTCCAGGAGAACAGCCCTCAGTCCTCAGAACCACTCCCCCCAAATGAAGCTCTCAGAAGGAGACCTACCTCAAAATCCAAAGTGTCACCCGTCACAGCCGCGTCATCCCCAACAGAAAGCACGGTGCCGGGGACAGGTGTGCCCTGTGTGGTCACAGGGACACGCCACTCTGCCCAACAGTGAAACTGAAGAGCTGGACAGGAGATCCAAACACCTGTAACTTGAAATTCTAATTCCAGATCATTCATTCGTTCGTTCATGCTGTGACTCTCACACCCAGAAAGACCCTCCGGGCCTTCATCTAGCATCACACACACACAGGTCACTGCGGCAGCCGCTGTGTGACTCTCACACGGCCGTGCAAGACTCAGCCAGACACAAGGAGAAGATACGGGAGGCTGCACACATTCAAGCTCAGAAACCGGCCGGAGCTGACGGCCGCCTCCTGCCGCCCGCCGAGATCCGGCTGAGCTGTGTCCTGTCCCACAGGCGGGGGCTGCACGCTGGCACTGCTGACAGCCTCCCGGCCGCGTGGGAACCCACACGCCCTGGCTAACACACAGGAAGCGTCGCTGAGCGGGATGGGACCCGCTCGGGCTGCTCTGAGCCAGAAGCCGGGAGCCCCGCCCAGCGAACCGCCGCCGAGCCGCTGAGGCCGAAGGGGAGGCCTCGCTGGTCCGCCTGGGCCCGCCCTGCCTGGCCCTGCCGTGGGGTCACACTGCCCGGACCCCTGCAGCCGGGGCTGAGGGTCGGAGAGGGAGAGGTCACTCCTGCTGCGCCCTGGTCTCCCCACCACGGAAGACACTGTTAGCACTCGGGGGGGCCAGCAGCCGACCCCCCAGCGGCTGCGGGCAAACGGTGCGACTGTCCTTCATGCCACTGAACTGGACACGTACAAAAGGGTAAGTGTTACGGATTTGCTACAACTCTTTTTAAACGTTGACTTTATTGTTTGACAGGGAGACAGAGAGAAGGGGGAGGGCCCAGAGCCGTCTCCATAGTTGCACGTCATCCGCTGTGACATGGTTTCGGTCCACACAGGTGGGCGGGGGCCGTGCAGGGTGGGAACGGGGCTGGGGGCCTCCCGCATGGGAAGCTCACCCCAGTTCAGCATGTGGGTCCGCACGGGCCGGGGCCGGGACTCGATCCTCGGTCCCCGGGGCTGCAAGACCATCGCTCAACCTGCTGAGCCCTCCCGGCTTCCCCTGGAACTGTTTTAAAAGGAACGTATCCCTCATTCCCCACTTTCTTGAGCATTTTTGTCGCGGACCGTGAGTTTTGTAGAGGACTAGCCTGTACAGCGACAGGTATGTGGATGTTTTCCTTAGCTGCGCTAACATGATCCTAAGAGATGTCCTGATACGGAGAGGACTGACCTTAGGAAGGTCCCCCCGGTCAGGCCGTATTACGGGGGGATGTGCCCACTCCTGCCAGGCCGCAAACTCAGCTCTATTCTGTGGGTCCTTTTCACGCTTTTGTCGTGAAAGTGGAACCAGCGAAACATAAAACCGGATGCAGGAGGGCGTGTCGCTTTCTGCTTCAGAAATGGCCCGATGGCCCTGAATCCTAGTGTGCAGCTTCGCCTCCCTCTCCCGGGGGAGACGTGGAAATCGCGTTGGCTTCCTGACGCCTCGCGTCACCACCGGTGGCAGGTGTGCCTCTCCTGCCTCAGCCCCTCACTGTCTGCCCTCCGGAAACAGGGCGCGGAGGTGGAGAAAGAACTTTCTGAACACAATACGGTACCTGGGCATCAGAAAGGAAAAGTCGGGCACACCTGACTACAGACAAGCCTGGAGTAAAGAGAAACATTTATAACGACGAGTCAAACGGGGCCCAAGTTTTACAGCCGACGAAGGGCTGTGAAGGTCGCCTTCCAACCAGGCCCCCCGCCCCCCAAACACGGAGGAGCAACGGGGCAGGAGTCCGAGCAGCCGGACGCTGGGACTGCGGGCAGCGCACCTGAGAAGGCTGCACAGGGAAGGCAGACCTGCGAGCCACCAGCCTTCACCCTTCCCTGCGCGTGACAATCACGTCTCGTCACACGTGGCTGTTGCCGCTGTGCGCGTGACGAGTGTGTCTCGTCTGGGTTTCGCTCGCGTTTTTCGCCTCCCCGCGTATTTTACTGTAGTGCAGGCCCGTGTGGCCATGCAGTTTGATAAAACACTCGTATTTTATTCGCTGGATGGAGCCACACCTTCAATTTTTTTTTCAATATACGTGTTGTATCCAAATGTCGTAAGAGAGCATTTCTCGGTGTTTGATTGACGATGCGAAGAAATAGCACATAAGGATTTTGAAACCACATTTTCATTTATTCAACCTTTATTTTATACTTCTTTTTTTATGTAAAGAAAAATCATTTTTTGCAAAGTATTTTACTTTTCTACCGGGCGTTTGGCGTTGATGTTTGTTTCCTTTGCGGAAGTGGCATGAGCTGAATGGAGACTTTCGAGTGCATGGGGAGTGCTTGTAATTCTAGGTGGTGAAGTTGCTCAGTTCATCTCACTGCATGTGAAAAGCAGCAGAAGGGTAATAGGGTATTTTCTGACATGGTTTTGATGGCAAAAGCTGTGAATCATCAGAGGTGGATCAGGTTACGAGAGACAAAACTCCACCACTTCCCTGAAACCACTTTGCGTTTGGCAATAAAATACCAGCGCAGCGAAAGGGTTAAAAATAGGTGAAAGAGCTCACGAATAATTACAGACAGATCACGTGCTGAAACCCTGTGTTTGCTGTATTGGGTTAAATGAGATGTATTCTCAAAATGAATTTCACCTTTGATAAAAGGCTTCAAAGTGACTACTGGGACAATTTCAGTTACGTATGTGGCTCAGGTTGTATTTGCATTGAAATCCAAAACTTTGGGGATTAAAAGAAAAAAGATGTATTGTCTACCAAAAAAGACAAAGCTACTTTAAATATCAATTCATCATACATTAAAAAGGATGCACAGGGGAAGCCGGGATGGCTCAGTGGGTTAAGCGCTCACTTTGCAGCCCCGGGGACCAGGGATCGAATCCCGGCCCCGACCCGTGCGGACCCATATGCTGAACTGGGAGCTCCCCCAGTTCAGTTCTCTCTCTGTCTCTGTATCTCTCTCTCTCTCTCTCAAAAAAAACAATAAATAAATATTTAAAAAGGATGCACAAAGAAACCCCATCAGCAGGAAGTTGGAGTGGCTACATTAACATCCAGTAATCGATACTCAGAGCAGAACTGGGGGAAAAGAGGGCATTTCATGAGGATGAAGGCATCGTTACTCAGGATGAAAAACCTTCCTGAGTGTGTGCGTACCTAATATCAGCACTTTTAAGTTTATGAAGCATACAGCAATTTGTGACAACATGGACGGACCTTGAAAATATCTTATGAAGCGACAGAAGTCAAAGAATCAAGTAACATATGAGCTCACTTATAGGTGGAATATAAAACTGAAGGTAACAAAGAAACAAAGACTCACGGACACAGTCAATAGTTTAGTGGTTACTGAGGGTGGGGGGGAGAGTGGGGGGGGAGAGGTGGGGGGAGTAGGGAGGGGGAATCCAACACACGGTGATGGAAACAGCTGATTCTGAGTGGTGAGCACCTAATGCGATGTACAGACAGTATAGTGTGGAATTGTACACCTGGAAACAATGTAATTGATATCAATGTCACCCCAATAAATGTAACCATTAAAAAATATATCTATGAAGCAAAACCACAAGGGCCCCAGGCAATTAGACAAGTCCGTTACAGTTGGACATCTAAGTAGTTTTCAGTAACTGCTCAAACACTAGGCGGACAGCAGTGTTCCCGTGCAGAACACGCCTCCCGCCAGCCCCTCACGCGTCCTTCTCAAGGGTGTCGGAAAGCCACCTACTGGTGAGGCACAGAACAAAGCTCAGTGAATCTAAAAGGAGTGACATCCATGCATATCCTGAGACCGCCATGGAATTAAAACCAGAAATCAGTAACAAAAGAAATCTGAGGGGGAAAAAATGATCTCATGTCTGGAAATTAAACCTCACCTCCAAATAGCCCATCAATAAGGAAATCGCGAGGGAACACACACGGGGTTAATGGTGCTGCAGGAAAGAACCCAGTGTTCTGTTTGGATCAGGAAGCTCTCCCAGGTCAGTCCCTTCCCGGCAGCCAGCACTGGCGCTGGGCACCTGCTCACAGGCTGCGTGAGGCCTGAGGCTGGCATCGCCTGATGGGTGACCCACGTTTCTAAGGTGACTACTTAAAGCAAGATCAAGTTTAAGTATGGACCCCAGGTGGGCAGTTTCACTGGTTCCCACAAACATTTCTCCAAGTTTGGCCTTTTGTAGATTGAAACCTCAAATGCCGAGCACGGGAACGTACCAAACTCCACGTTCTGTGGTGGGGTCAGAACTAACATGGACGGGCAGTACCGTCCAAGCTAAACATGAGTCTGAGCGAGCAATCCCACTGCTAAGGATACACGCCAGTGTGTCCCACAAGGAAGGGCCGATGTTCATGGCCGCCAGGTGCCAACTAGGCAAATGCGGGTGGACAGCAGGATGGCTCCACGGCGGTTTTCCCACATAAGGAAATACCACGTAGCAATGACAATGGACATCTTACAGCCAATGCAACGACGTATGTAAATCTCACCCAAATAAGTTGAGCCACAGAGGCCACAAGCAACAAAGGAAACGAACGTGTTCCGGTTGCCTGGGCTTCCCAGGAGAGGGGCATGAGTGACTGGAACCTGGGGGACCTCTCAGCTGTTGGTAAATGTCCTGTTTCTGGTGGGGACTGTCCCCCAGCTCCCTCCTGGGCCAATGACCAGGACTGAGACCTGCCCCAGGGACAGTGAACACTTGGTTGGAGAGGTCATGTTCTTCACAGGAAGAACAGGGTTTTCCCCCCCGCAAAAATGAACCCGTTCGTTTTTTTTTAATACATGAATTTAAAAAGGATCTTAAATAGGAGTCAACAACCATTTCTCTAAGGGCCACACAATAAGTGTGTTAGACTCTGCTGGCCTTCGGGCTCCGAGCCAGCTAACCACCCCTCTGCTGAGACCTAAAGAACTGGCGTGGCTGCACCCCAAATTTTATTTATGGACAGAATTTACACTGCGTGATTTTCACACATCATGAAATGTTACTTTTTTTGGTTTTCTTCAACCATTCAAAACTGTAAAAACCATCATCAGCTCAGGATTTGGCCTGCAGGCCAGTTTGCTGAGCCATCCTAAGGTAAATTTCTCCTAAAACCAAGAATTTCAAAGCAGATCTTTGATGAGGACTCCCTGGGCCCAACACAGAACCAAGGTCAGGCTCCTCCCACAGGGCCACGGCCTATGTACACCCCAACCCCGGGCATCATCCCCACCTGCACCCCTACCCAGTGTACCCCCATTCCACCCAGCAACCCCTCCACCCCAATTCCATGCAGCACCCCCTGCCCCAGGTACCCCCATTCCACACAGCACCCCCTGCCCCAGGGCACCCCCATTCCACCCAGCACCCTCCTTGGCTCAAACTGGCCTTGCCCAACCCGACCCCCAGCTTGGGGCCGTCCCCTTTGGGAAGCAATCCTGAGCCCATCAAAACAGCAATTTTCAGACCGTTTAAAACAAGCTTGTCCAACCCACAGGTGGCCCAGCACGCCTTTGAATGTAGCGCCACACAAATTCGTTAACTTTCTTAAAAAAAGGTTTTGTTGGGGGTTTTTGGCAGATTTTTTTAGCTCGTCAGCTACTGTTAGTGTATGTGATGTGTGGCCCGGGCAATGCTGCTGCTTCCAGCACAGCCCACAAAAGCTAAGAGATTGGACACCCCTGGTTTAAAACTAGGCACTTAAGAAAAATTATTCTGGCTTTTGATACACAAAACGATGTTTCCAAGTCCCCGAGAGACCCCCACACCAAACACTTCCTTCGAATCAAAACGTGAACATTTCAGTCACAAGCAGCACATCCGTCAGCTGGTTGACTCGGGACGTTCTGGACTTGGTTCCACATGTCGCTGCTGGACGTTTCCAGAAGCTGCGGGAAGCTCCTTTACTGACCGGTGACGAGCACTCGGCGGGCTCCCCTGCTCTTCTCTACGTGTGCAAAGTTGAAATGGAAATAATACACACAACCAGCCGTCCCGCATTACATGGGACCGGAAATGGCCCTGTCCTGTGTCACAGGACATGTGGTCAGACTCCTGACACCTTGGACTCAGCCCAGTGAGACCAGGTGACCATGGGCACCGCTCCACTCGGGACAGGACCGTTGTCTTCTGTCCCGTTTCAAACAGGGTTTCACCCCAACCCCTTCCCTGTGTGACCGAGTTTCCGGCAGGCGGTGTCCTCACTCACTCCCTGGAGAGCCCACGCCTGCAGCTGAGCCTCCCGAGGGCCCCCTGGTGGCGTGGGGACAGAGTGCACGGCCAGCGCTGAGGGGGGACCTTAATTCTGCTTCGGAGTCCGGGCCCTACGTGGCGAGCGGCTGCTGGGAGCCGAGACGACAGGAACGTGACAGTGAGAGTGTCTACGGTGCTGGGTAGGAACGTTGCTCGGGTTTCCCCGGGGACAACGGAAGAGCAGAAAACCAGCAGGCGCACCAGGCAGGTGGCGTCTCCACCAAAGTGAAGGTCAAGTGCTTCCAGGCAGAGCTGCCGGCTGTGGCGGCTCCACTGAGCTGACACAGCATCGGCTTCCCAGAGGGCTGCTCAGGGCGCAGGCACAAGAGCCTGCTCAGCGACAGAATGTTCTGGAACACGGATGCCACCCAGTGTGGGGACAGCCCCAAGGGTCCACTGGGCTGGTGTGGACCTCACTGCCGCCGAGCGTGAGTGCCCCTTCTCTTCCGCCGGCAGCTGCCAGCAGGGAGGGGAGGCATTTGCGAGCCGGGAGGGCCGTGGCTGTGGCTAGGACGGGCAGCCCTGGGACGCTGGCCCGGACCTGCCCCTCTTGGTCTGTCCGTTGGGCCCGGGAGGCACGTTCCCACGCCGCTTCTGCTGCAGCCTCTCCTCCTTCTTCTTCAGGTAGCTGGTCACGTTGTCGAAGGTGGCCTTGTAGAGACTGCCGAAGCCGACGTCCGCGCCCGCAGAGCCTGTGCAGACAAGAGCACATGTGGGGGGCGGTGACCTGGGCCCCCGGCAGCAGGGAAGCAGCCCACGACCAGCAGCTGCTCATGGAGAGTTCTCCACGGCCGCTCCTCCCCCAGGGTGGCCACACCGCTGGACCTCGGATCACTTCTGCCAGAGGACAAAGCTCAGCTATTTCTGACACCACCTCAGCCTCACAGGAAACTCCACGGGGCCTGTCAGTGCTCACCTTCCTGCTCCCCACCCCCACCCCAACCTGTACTGCAAACCTCTCAGGAAACTGAACAGATGGTGGGTCGTAGCTCCATGAACACAGTGAAGTCACAAGGACCAGACCCCCATCAGGAGGCAAGCCGGCTCTGTGTGGGGTCTCGGGCAACCGTTTCTTCATTCAGATGAGGCAGCGGAATTCCAGGGCTGGGTTACAGCCCACAAACCCCTCCAGGTTCTGCCCAGGGGACGTGAGGGACAGCGGGGACCCCACCCTCTGCCACCAGTCTTGCTGCTCTCAAATCCCCACCGCACTCAGCGTGGCCCTGACTGGGGTGAAGGGTCACCCCCTCACAGCATGCCCGACTCGTGGGCATGACCTGCCTCCTTACCTCTGCACCCCACTTCCCTTGGCCTGGTGTCCGTTAGGACCCACACTGGGCCCTGAAGACCTTGGGCGACCCCACAGATTGTCCTCACGCCTGGCCTGGCTGGGAGGCTGCAGGGCCCCGCACAGTCCTCCCACCCCCAGTCGGGGACTTGCAGTGGCTCCTCCTCTATCTGGGTGATCCTAACACCTGGCCCTGAGGGCAGAGGCGACTGTGACCCGTCCACACACAGTTCACCCACCCTGACGGGGTCCACATGCAAAGTCCACCAGCCTTTCCTCCGGGGTGGGGTACATCCTCAGTGTCCCTGGCAGGGACAGCCCCCCAGAGCCCCACACACACACATCCTCTATTCTCAGCGTCGCTCTGTGCATCATGTTCTAGAATCTGCCGGTGCTTAGCCGGTGCCACCACCACCCGGACCAGCAGGCCACGTGCCCTCACCTTCCAGCATGGCCCAGTTCCTGCGAAGGACAGCACAGACCTTCTTCACAGCGGCATCTCCAGGAACAGACTGGGAGGCAAATGGGAAACGCGACTCAGACGGGGCTGCCGGCAGGACAGGCAGACCTGCAGGGGGTCTGGGCTGCGAGGCCCGGGGACGCGCCTGGACACCTGCACGTGAAGCCAGGTGACGCCAGCACACATGCCCACAGCTCGTCAGCATAAGAGCACGTGGCACAAGGGCTGCTGGTGTCTCCCGCGCTGGCTTGTCAACTGTGACTGTCTATGGAGCCTGGCCGACCCGCCGGGTCCCAGCTGGTGGCATTCATGCCACTTCTCAGACAAGCACCTGGAAGGCTCAGGGGCATCTCCAAGGCACTCTGTTCAGCGAGCGTCCGTAACGGATGCGACAGTGCCCAGGACCCTGCGAACTTTATCTCAAGAGTCCCCAACCCCCAGGCCAGGGACCAGTACCCATCTGTGGCGTGTTAGGAACTGGGTCACCTGCCAGCCTGCGGCCCCTAAAGACACACCGGAGTCGGCTGCTCTGCTAAAAACCCCAGTGTGGCCAGGACAGTCACGGAGAATCATGCCACAGATGGCGAGACCCCCCAGAAGCCCACTGCGTGCTTCCTGACACTAGCCAGGTGTCCCAGCCTGTGCCCACATCACAAGCTCTTGACCACCCACCCGGAACACATCCGCTGACACCAGCCGTGACCGAGCTGAACAGGGGAAAGCTGCAGCCCCGCCCCCGCCCCAGGTGCACCTCACCTGCCACCGGCCGTCCACAGGCCTGCAGAGCACGAGGGGGGCTTCCCGGCAGTCCTGCAGCACCCACAGCCCCCCAGTCTCCTCAAACGCGACGTCCCACACGCCGTGCTGGAAAGACAGCTGCTGCTTGTAAGCCAGCTGCTGCCTGGGGGCGTCAAGCTGGAAGATGTAGACCAGAGGGATGCTTCCCACGGAGAGAGAGAGAGGAAGCTCGTCACAGCTCCCACAGGCCGGCAGCACCACCCAGCCCCACAGCCAAGCACAGCTCAGCTCTCAGCCCCGGGCGACCCCGCCAGCGTGCTGGCCGCACCCGCACAAGCCAGCCCAAGCCAGATGCCCAACCAGGCGGCTCCCAGGTCCGAGCCTCAGCCCTGGGCGGCCCCGCCAGCGTGCTGGCTGCATCCGCGTGCTGGCTGCACCCGCACAAGCCAGCCCAAGCCAGGAGCACCCAGTCAGGCGGCTCCCAGGTCCCTGAGCCTCAGGCTGAGACAAGGACAATGGAGTCGCTGGGGAAACTTGTTACCCAGCAAAGTCACCAGATTCAGGACAAACAGGAAAACTGGCAAGAACATGGTCGTTCCACCCACCACCCTGCCTCCTGTTTCTGACACCAACTAAGACGCCCTCCTGCCCGGGACTTGTCACGAGGACAAGTGAGAAGTCAGAACACAGGGAAGATGCTCAGAGGAACAGCAGACGGCATGCGCTGCCTAAACCCACCTCCTCGACCACCGGCCCTCAGGCACCTCTCCTGCAACAGGCCCCCAGGTGGGACCGACCAAGGCAGATCCAGGACATGGACCAGCATAAGGGAGCCCAGCCACACGGCACAGCAACGACAGAAAGCGAGCCCCTAACAGCACCGTCTAAACCGCCCGACCTGGAAGACAGGCTCCGGGCCCATGGAGCACAGCGTGCGGCCTCCCTCCCAGGTGTGAGCTCACCAGTCACACAGCAGGGCCACGCAGCTCCCCCGGCCCCAGCAGGCGATCCTGGACGCAGCAAACCTCTGGAAGGAAGAGCAGCAGCTGAACTGCACGCCGGGGACCCGACGCAGGGCTGTTCTGCTCCAGCCGAGAGCAAACTGCAAGCCTGACAGTTCCCACATGGGGTCCCAGAAGGAAAGAAAGGACGGTGCTAGAACTTTCTGGGATGCAGTGAGGAAACACGGAAGGTCAGGGCTGACTGCCCTTTCTCACAGTGACCGTCACAGGCTGGGGCACATGGCAGAAGCCTGTCTGTGGTTGTGGGGGCCCCTCCAGACCGTGGAATGGCTCCAGAGCCAGCAGAACTGGTCAAAAAGCAAGGACAGGAGGGAGCAGAGAACACAGGGGAGAGAAAGGGCCTGCTCAGTGCAGACACAACTGCCCTGCGGGGCCACACGTCCAGCAGCAGAAATACCGAACACAAGGGAGGTGGGGGGAAGGGCCTGGCACACATCCAGCCGACCCACGCAGGGCACAGCCACAGATTGTGGGGCATCCCAGGCAGGGAGGCCGGGCGTAGCCGTTACCACCTGCTCTCCTCACCCTTAGAAGGGATTCACAGCAACCTCGCTGCCCCCAGGCATCAGGTTAAGCGAGGGAACAAGGATGGAAAGAAGATGCCGGAACAAGTCAGGTTTGTCACGGCTTCCAGGCAGACACCAGGACTACAGAAGCCAAGGAGGAGGCGTCCTTGGGTCCTGGGCCTGAGTCAGACCTGGCCGCCCGCCTGAGGTCCCACAAGCGAGGCCCCTGCAGGTGGTCTAGGACAGACCACGGAGACGCGCCCTGCATGTCACACCTGGGCCTTGTCAGACACGAAAGCCAGTTCCCGAGGGCCAGCAGTTGCTGACAGACCCTCAAGAGCTCTCGGCTCCAGCCCCCCATCTGCTCCATTTCTAAGCTTGTAACTAGCTGTCTAAGCAAACACAGGAGACATGAATAACTTCCCCCTCACGAACTAGGTCCTCCTGAATCTGGACAACACGATTTCCCCCACACCAAACACCGTCTGCACTGACAACACTGACAGCGTTTCCAGTAGAAGACTGTCTAGAAAGGAGCCCCGCCAGCCCCCCACAAACCAGACAAACTTGAGGTTACCTTGTCGCCCCAGGGCTCTGCTGGCTCCTGCAGGCTGGTCAGGTGACAGCAATGCAGCTCCCGGCCATGTCTGTACTCCCAGAGCCGCAGGGTGCCGTCCTGAAGACAAGGACGGTCAGCACACCCCTCAGGGGACAGCCACCCAGGCTCCCAGGAGGCCGTGGGGACGGAAACCAGCGAGACCCAGCACTCCCTTCCTAGCCAGCTGCTCTGCTCTAGAGCTCTGGCAACCAGCAGGAAAAACAGTGACCCCACACAGCAAATGCGCACAGGGCACAAGACAACCTCAGGCCAGGCACGCACACACACACATGTGCACACAGAGCACAAGACAACCTCAGGCCAGGCACGCACACACACACGTGCACACAGGACACAAGACAACCTCAGGCCAGGCACGCACACACACACATGTGCACACAGGGCACAAGACAACCTCAGGCCAGGCACGCACACACACACGTGCACACAGGACACAAGATAACCTCAGGCCAGGCACGCACACACACAACACGTGCACACAGGGCACAAGACAACCTCAGGCCAGGCACACACACACATGCACACAGGGCACAAGACAGCCTCAGGCCAGGCATGCACGCATACACACACACGTGCACA
>PVKE010001551.1:12584-27254 GCA_004027555.1 Craseonycteris thonglongyai | reverse complement strand
TCAAAGCACATCTTGATGAGAACTTCCTGGGCCCAACAAGCACCAAGGCCAGGCTCCTCCCACAGGGCCATGGCCTGTGTACATCCCGCCCCCTGGGCATCATCCCCACCTGTACCCCTGCCCAGTGTTTGAGGGGTTAGTGTCTGTCTCTAGACCAAATGTCATGAGAATGGGGGCTGATGTCTAATTTTACAGGTCGCTGCCGCCCCAGCTTGCTACACAATGCAGAGTGTGAAGCCAGTGAGTGCTATTCAAATAAATAAAGGGAATAATTAATTGTCTTACAGAAACAGCTATTTTTACTTAAGTGTGAGAGGACGATGATAGGCAGGAGGCATTGGAAACTAGAATGCTGACCTACACCTCACTTCCGGTGTGAATCAAGGATGCATTTACACCCACACTTCAAGGTAGCTGGCAAAGCAGAAGGCTTGGGGGATGGCTGGGCTTCCTTAAAGGCAATGAGGTAAAAGAGGCTTTCCTGGAGGCCAAATAGGGAAGAGAGTTTGTGTGTCACAGAACAAAGGACACATGGGTGGGAGAAGGGGCAGGAGCAACGCAGAGACTCCCGCAGACACCACTGCAAGGGAGCACCTCCCACTGGAGGGGTTGACACTGGACCGTAACCACAGTGGAAGCGGGAGACTGCAGTGTTTCTAGAAATGAATCTGAATGGAAGTGTTTCTAAGTTTATTCCTAGTTCACAGTATTCATAGGTAATATCACTTCTATTTGACTAAACTAGATGGCACACCGGAAGTTCATACACGTGGTCTGGATATTTCCAGGCATGCAGGGGTATTTGCACAACTTCCGCTCTGGGTGGGATAATGGTATCACAGCCACATAGATCCTCGAGAGGCCCATCATCCCCAGGGGTGTGGGCAAATTAAACTTCCTTTACGATCATGGTTTGCAGAGTATAAATGTTCTACAGATGCAACTAAGTCTAATATGCATTCTCGTACTGAAATTGACCTTGAAACTTCATTGCCTTCATGTTATAGGTTCCAACCTTGAAACGTAAGTACAAATTTTTTTTAAGATTTATTTTATTGTTTTTGACAGAGAGGCAGAGGCAAGAGGGAGGGCCCAGAACAGTCTCCATAGTTGTACGTCATTAGTTTCAACATAGTTCCATTCCACAGGTGGGCCTGGGGCCACACTGGGCGGGAGCCAGTCAGGAATTGGGCAGAGACCCGGCAGGGGGCCTCCCTCATGGGAGGCATGCCCTGGGCAGGAGCTGCACCAAACTGGGATGGGAAGCACACCCCAGTTCAGCATATGGGTCCGCACAGGCCAGGGCCAGGATCAGAACTTGAATCATCTAACCCCGGAGCTGCAATGTGAGCGATCAACCCGCTGAACCATCCTGACTTCCCAGTTAGTACAAATTTATTTAAACTGACCTTGAAGCTTCACTACCTTTGTGTTATAGGTTCCAACCTGGAGAAGTAAGTACAGATTTATTTAAACTGTGTAATTGGAGACCAAATAATAATTTAAAAGGAATCATGCATTATAAGACATGCAGAATGTGTAAATGAAAACTTAAAGAACTATACTTGACCATCAGATGTAAACACAACTTATTTTAATCTTTTTGAGATGATAAATCACTTACTTGCCTCACACTTTGAATTCTTACTACACTATTCCAACAAGATTTATTTGCCTCAGGTCTTTTTCTCATCAAATTCCATAATAACCTCTACCTTTTTTTTTTTTTTTTAATTATAATCAAGTCTGAAATGAAATGTTTTTAAGCTTATTCCTCTTTTCTCAATCTTCCCTTTTGTGTCTTTTCTGGTTCTACTTAGATTTTATTTTGTGTTATTAGATATTAATGGATGTCTAATGATTGTGTGCTATTAAATATTAATGTATGTCTACAAAGGTATTAAGTGGCTTTATCATCATTGCTGTTATATATAAACTATAAATTCCATCATTAATATTATGCCTTGATATTTTACTATCTAATTTTTTTAGCATATTACCCAAAACCTACAACTCAAATTTTAGTTCTGTACAATTAGGCTGTTGTTTTTTGTTTGTTTGTTTGTTTGTAACTTCTTAATGTGGCTAGTTCTATCATAACCAAGGTTTAATTTCTCTGAAATTAAAAAATGACAGCATATTAAACATAACAGTCTTAGACAGACTTTTTCAGGGCAAGGCTACTTCTAATATTCTCCAAGTGTCGCCGTCTACTAGCTATTTATTTTATTATTCACCCCAAACTGCTTGGCCATCCACCGGTGGACTGCAGTCGATATCTTGCCCGGCCCTCATTTATGGCTAGGATAAACATGGAGAGCCATTTGATTTGTACCATCTCCCTTAGTAATTTTCTCAAAGGAGTTAGCTGTGCTATTAGTACGTGCATCTGTTGTCCATCGCCATAATGATGAATAACACACGCACAATCCTGTGGCCAAAACACTGAGCATTTACTGCGCTCACGGCCCTGTGGGTGGGCCATGGGAGCTGCACTCAGCTCGGCGCTGCTGCTGGTGTTCGCTGGCCTTTGCTTGTGTCTCTGTCCTCCGCCGGCTTGGAAGAGCGCCAGCTGGGTTGGACAGCCTGGGACGGCTCATCTCTATTCCATCTGGCCTCTCATCACCCAGAAGGGCAATGGGGCTTGTCTGGTGACAAGCACAGTCAAGAAAAAGCCCACACGGCCTTGTGAGGTCCAGGCATAGAACTATTGCACTATAATTTCTGACCAATTCTATTAGCCAAAAAAATAAAAATAAAAAGTCACAGGGGTGGGGAAATAAACCCTGATGAGAGGTGCAACAAAGTCACATACAAACGGCTGGAACACAGGGACGGGCGAGAACTGAGGCCATTTTGGTAGTCACAGCTTCCAGGGTTCCTCCTCTGCCCTGATGACTCTCATCTGTCCGCCTGGAAGCCCCTCCTCCCAAGATCCCCAAAGTCTCATCCAACCCCAGCATCAGGCTCCCGGGAGACCAACACACTCAAATGCTGACCCGTCTTCCCCGCACGGGGTGAACTGGGGAAAGATAAACCGCAAGGAACACTTCCAATGGATGGTGGGGGAAGCACAGAGCAATCTCTGTCCACAGCAGTTCTGAATTCCACGGGCAAGTGTTGACAGGGCGCACAGAACTGGAAGTGTTCCTCGATTAGGCGGGTGAAAGCCCACTGTGACTCTGGCCCCTGGGATACTCCCCCTTTTCCAGCACCTTCATGGCCACTGTGAAAAACGTGTCCTTTGAGCAACTCTCCTGAACTCCCAGGAGCACAGTCTTTTTTCACTTGAAACGGCCCCGTCCCTTTAGGCCGGCAGAGGGTGCCAAAAACTCTGGGGATGTGGGCATCCCCGCTGGGTCAGCCAGCCTTCATCAGCTCCGCCTGCTCCACCGCAAAGCAAAAGCACCCTGGCGGGAGCGGTGGCACCCACCACCATACCCCACGGGACCCAACAGGGCTCTCAGCCACTCATGTGTCAGGGAACAGGCACACAGACCTCAGGCCAGCTGCAGTCTCACTGAGGCCAGCAAATGCTCCCAGGGCCTTGGGAGCGGCTGTGGTTTCTGGCTGGTTTTTTTGGTCCCTGGGGACCCTCACTTCCTCTGGTCCAGGACAAACTGTGGAAATGATAATAATCACACTAGACCGAGATGGGAAGGACTCGGAGCCTGGCAGACATGAAAAGCAAATCCACTCGGGAGAAATAGGCACTCAACCCAGGCTCAGGAATCCCCACAGCCACAAGCCCAGACGTGCATGGACTTCAAATGCGTCACTGCACAACAGTCCTGACACGGGCCCGCGGAGGCAGCGTAAACGGAACCGTGCAAGTTATGCTTGAAGTGTTCTGCCCAGAACTGCTCAATGTTCCGTAGCCCAAAAGTGTTTCCTAATATAATACCTACTGGTCAACTACTGCTAGAGAAAAGCCATTACGTGTGTTTTAAAACACAGTTGTAGGTACATTCAATTTAACTTTCCTATTTCCTTATTTTTTTCACGACAGAGAAAAAAAAGTTTTTAAATTTACTTTTCCTGGGGAAGCTGGGAGGGCTCAGTGGGTTAAGTGCTTGCTTTGCAGCCCCAGAGACTGAAAATCGAATCCCGGCCCCGGCCCGTGTGGACCCACATGCTGAGCTGGGGTGTGCCCCCAGTTCAGTTCTTGCCGGGGCCTATGCGGGAGGCTCCCGGCCCAGTTCCTGCCCTGCGCAGCCCTGTGCCCGCCTGTGGAGTGAAACTATATGGAAAACTAATGCTGTCAACTATGGAGACGGCTCTGGGCCCTCCCCCTTCTCTCTGTCTCTCTCTGTGTCAAAAAACAATAAAAATAAATCTTTAAATTTACTTTTCCTAAATGCTGAGCTACCAGTTTTTATTCTTTTATTAAAAAGAAAGTTATCTTACTAAGTTAGTAAAGTATACTATATATGGTCATCCTAAACAATATTCTAAAGCCAGTGTGATTGAAGGCTTTGTAAAATATACCTTAATTTAAAACACATAATTATATTGTTTTAATGCACATAGAATAATGGTGCAATACATTTCCTGTGGGGCTTATAAAGAATGTATGTGGGGAGGCCGGGATGGCTCAGTGGGTTGGGCGCTCGCTTTGCAGCGCCGGGGACTGAGGATCGAGCCCCGGCCCCGGCCCGTGCGGAACCACGTGCTGAACTGGGAGCTCCCCCGGTTCAGTTCTCTCTGTATCTCTCTCTCTCTCTGTCAAAATAAATAAGTAAATAAATAAATATTAAAAAAATATATATATTAAAAAAAAATTAAGGAAAAGAATATGTATTAAATAAGAATGCAGAGCTATAATGTAGATTTCTACATCTGGAAACTAATTGTCACCCCAATAAACTTAACAATTAAAAAAATAAAAGAATGCAGAGCTAGGGGCGTTGGTGCAGATGGTGTGATGTGAGTTTTTTTTATATTCTCCTTTGACCCAAACACCTTCAAGTTCATGGTTTGGGTCCCAGTGATGCTCCAGTTATCTAGTTATCTTAAAAAGTTTAATTCACCCTTGGGAGACATAATGGAGGATTTCTAGTAGTTTATATAAAACTTTAGGTGATTAAGAAAAGAATATAGACAGATATAAGTTTTTGAGGTTGTTAACCTGAAAATAAAAAACCAAAGAGAGGCAACAGGTGATTCTTTGAGATCCAAGAACGGCTAATCAGGAGGCACTGATTCAGGCAGCAGCCAAAGAGGGGTTTTTGTGAGGAAAGGAAGGGAAGTAATTACAGGAATAGAAGGAAGTCATCTGTATTGGGATCTGTATAAGCTGAGTGATTCTTCAGCTCCACAGGGCTGGTTCCTGATTCTGAAGGATGTCCACAATCATCCGCCCTGTGGTCAGGAGGTCTGCTTTCCTGTGAGCTTTACCAACAGTTGCTTTGAAGACAGTGGTGCTCTGGGTCAGTCCAAAGGTTATTTTGCCCAGTTCAAATTTTCCAAAGGAATAAGACATGCCAGGCAGTTCCTCTGGAGTGGCTGCCCTGATTCCATTTAAAAAGGGCTGCACTTGTGACCGCTTGTCACAGGTTTTGTGTAAAAATGCTGGGTGGGAACTTGCTGGGGCTCCAGGCAGAGGTGGTGGGAGTCTGCAGAGAGGTGTGGATGGAGAAGGGATGATTAGAGGACGGACCCCGCCGACTCCACCCCCTCTCCATGAATACTCAGGAAATCACTGGCCCTTTCTCTGGCCTCTGCTTCTCTGATTTTTCTGCAGCACTTTATCTCAGCCTCTTGCACTTGGCCCTGCAGTTCCTATTCCCTTTGGCTACATGCAGTGCATGCTGGCTGGCACTGACCTCCGCACCTGACTGCAGCAGCTTCCTAGTAGGTCTTGAGCTCACCAGGTTCAGGCACTGGTCTCACCAGTGGTTGCCACAGTTACCTTCATACACAATCTTGCTACTTTTTTGAAAATCATTAAGATGATTCCCAGCTACTCACTGGATCTCTTTCTATCCAAGGCTCCCCCCTCAACGATACCTGCTCCCCCGCCAAGTCCACTCTGGCTGGTCACCACACCCCATCCCATTAGAAGAGGCCCTTTCTTTTGTTTTCTTTCCTTTTATTTATTTATTTTATTTTTGACAGAGAGAGACAGAGAGAAGGGGGAGGGCCCAGAGCAGTCTCCAAAGTTGTACATCATCAGTCTTCAACATGGTTGCATTCCACACAGGTTGGCGGTGGGCAGCGTAGGGCAGGAACCAGGTGGGGGTTGGGGGGTCTCCTGCATGGGAGGCATGCCGCCTCCAGCCAAGGGCCGAACTGGGAGGTGAGAACCGAACTGGGGGCCTCCCGTATGGGAAGCACACCCCAGTTCAGCATACGGGTCCCCCGGCATGGGATGAGGCCAGGATTCGATCCTTGGTCCCCAGGTCTGCAAAGCAAGCACTTAACTCGCTGAGCCATCTGGCTTCCCCATTTTGTTTGTTCTTGAGTCAAGACTCTAGCCAGCCGGCTACCTTTGGCTGACTGTGGCCTGCTGTTGGGGAGGAGGGCGTTGGGGGCTCTAGCCCCGTGACAGACAGCGAGGTGAACTTCCCGGTTCCAGATCAGGTTTCACAAGTGTCATCTGTGGCCTGTCACCTTCATTTTTCTTAATCACCCGCAAGGTAAGCACACTTCACAAAGAAAACTGCAAACTTTCCCCTGGGACAACAGAGTTCATTTGGTTTTGTGCAAAGGATAGTTCTCTTAGCTCGTACTTTTCCTTCTCTCCTTAGAGACAAAGTATTCCTTTCTTATTATTACCCTAAGACCTAAGGTTGTTGTCTTCACCTGCCAGGGTGGATGGTGGCAGGTGGCAAGTCCCATTGTATTTGCTTGATCCGCTTTTTTTTTTTTTAGAGAGATTTATTTTTATTATTTACGAGAGAGAGAGAGAGATACAGAGACAGAGAGAAGGGGGAGGGCCCAGAACAGTCTCCATAGCTGCACATACCAATTGGTTTTTCCACATAGTTTCATTCCACAGGTGGGCAGGGCTGCACAGGGCAGGAACTGGGCCGGGGTCTCACCCGGTGAGAACTGAACTGAGGGCACTCCCCAGTTCAGCATATGGGTCCACACAGGCCGGGGCTGGGATTCGATCCTCGGTCTCTGGGGCTGCAAAGTGAGCGCTCAACCCACTGAGCCATCCGGCTTCCCCCCTTTTTTTTTTTTAAGATTTATTTTTATTGTTTTTTTGACAGACAGAGAAAGGACAGAGAGAGACAGAGAGAGACAGAGAGAGGGGGGAGGACCCAGAGCAGTCTCCATAGTTGACATATAGTTTCACTCCACAGGTGGTTTTGAGGCTGCGCAGGGCAGGAACTGGGCCGGGAGCCTCCCGCATAGGCCCCGGCAAGAACTGAACTGGGATCACACCCCAGCTCAGCATGTGGGTCCACATGGGCCGGTGCCAGGATTCGATCCTCGGTCTCCGGGGCTTAACCCGCTGAGCCATCCCAGCTTCCCAATTGATCCGCTTCTTAAGGGTCTGGGGGGCCTGTTTGGGCCTGTTTATCTGGCCACCTGAATGACCCACTCTGCAGCCTATTTAGCCCAGTGAAGCTGGAGGCGTGGGCACGTTCATATTGGATGAAATACTCAATGGCACTGGGCTGGGCAGCATGATCAATAGGGGGGAAGGAAGCCCATTACTATTATAAGTACAACTACTCCACGATTATACCGAACTGTGGGGGAAATCTTTGCACTGTAAGCTATTAATACAAACCTTCAGGTAAAATAAGGCCTGTGTGTGATCTGCCTGGCTGGGCATTAGTGCTGTCATAGGCCAAAGCGCGTCCACAGCAGGGGCAGTGGCCGGGGGTGGAAGCTGGGGCCTGACCGTGACCTGGCGCAGCAGCGAGCGCGGTGCCCACCAGGCAGAACGTGCAGATGGGCTCCAAGTCCACCCAACATCAGGACCCTCAGCCAGGGCCAGAAATGCCCCGGGCACCGTCTGAGGTCTGGGCGCCCCAGCAGGGGACACGGGCAGACTACCGGGAGGAACCCCTCGCAGTAACTACGGTAGAACTCACGCGCCTGCAGCGCCGGGCAGCTGGTGCCCGGGGAGAACCACCCGCCCGTGATTGGCAGCTCCACCCGGGGGCGTGGCCTCGAGCGGTCGCGCAAAGAGCTGGGGTGCGCGCGCAGCACTCCCTCCTCCCGCCCTCGGCCCAAAAGGGGGCGGGTGTTTAGGCCGCGGTGCGCGCGCAGCGGCCACCGCCCCGCCCCGCTCCCGTCCCACGCTGTGATTGGTGCCTTGAGCCCAGGGGGCGGGACTTCAGGCTGCGGTGCGCGCGCAGCAGCCGTGTCTGCCCGGATGCGGCCGCGCCCCGCCCCCGAGTCACCGCGATGGCGGCCCTCTTGCTACGGCAAGGACGAGCGGGGTCTCTGAAGGTAGAGGGGATCCCCGCCGGCGGCCGGGCGGGGGGCGCAGCCCTGACGGCCACCTACGGCCGTCCTGTTTAGGGGGCGGCGCTGACCCCGCTCCCGGGCCGAGAAGAAGGCGCCGGGCGGGGACAGGCGGCCGGGGTGCGGGTGGAGGTGGGGGGCGCCGTGGGGACCGGGAAGCTGACCCCTGACCCCGGCTGGGCCCCCCGCTGGACCCGAATCCCCTGGGGGGCCTGCGGTGTGGGGGGCTGAGGCCACAGACGGGCGTGGGGCTCCCAGGTGTCGTGGGCCGCTGTGTTCTGTCTAAACCGTTCAGGACGGCGTCTTGCTGAACCCCAAGAGGAAATGGGGGGACTTCTAGGTACTAGCTGGTTGACCCGGTAACTTGTGTGGCAGCTGCTAAGAAGCCGAGCTTACATTACCTCGTCTGTGAAAGGAAGGGCTTTCTTTCCTCATGTATGAAAGCTAGGCCTGCTTCCCTAGATTGGAAACTAAAAGCTTTTGTGATTACAAAAGCAGTGCCTACTCGTTGCAAAATACAGAGTGGAAATCTTTTTTTTTTTTTCTTTTTATTAATTAATTAATTTATTTATTTATTGACAGGGAGAGAGAGAGATACAGAGACAGAGAACTGAACTGGGGGAGCTCCCAGCTCAGCATATGGGTCCGCACGGGCCGGGGCCGGGATTCAATCCCTGGTCCCGATGCTGCAAAGTGAGCGCTTAACCCACTGAGCCATCCCGGCTTCCCTAGAGTGGAAATCTTTGCCAGTGTATTTGCTACTTGAAATATCTAGCTCTTCCCGGGAGCGGACTGAGGTGACCTCTAAAAATGGTTCGCTATTCCCTTGACCCCGAGAACCCCACAAAATCATGTAAATCGAGAGGTTCAAACCTTAGAGTTCATTCTAAGAACACTCGTGAAACTGCCCAAGCCATCAAGGGTATGCATATCTGAAAAGCCACCAAGTATTTAAAAGATGTCACATTACAGAAAGAGTGTGTACCCTTCAGACGTTACAATGGTGGAGTTGGTAGGTGTGCCCAGGCCAAACAGTGGGGCTGGACGCAGGGTCGGTGGCCCAAAAAGAGTGCAGAATTTTTACCGCACAGGCTTAAAAATGCAGAAAGTAATGCTGAGCTGAAGGGTTTAGATGTAGACTCTCTAGTCATCGAGCACATCCAGGTGAATAAAGCTCCCAAGATGCGGCGCAGGACTTACAGAGCTCACGGGCGGATTAACCCCTATATGAGCTCTCCCTGCCACATTGAAATCATCCTAACTGAAAAGGAACAAATTGTTCCTAAACCAGAAGAAGAGGTTGCACAGAAAAAGAAGGTTTCTCAGAAGAAGCTGAAGAAACAAAAACGTATGGCTCGGGAGTAAATTCAAATAAATGCTAATAAAAGTAAAAAAAAAAAAAAGAAATATCCAGTTAGTTCCAGGCGAGGTTTTCTGCTTTCCTGGGTACATATACACATGTGCTTACAGTCCTAAACATAAAAACTTACTTGCGCCTTCATATGTGCACTGTAGGCACCTTGTTCTGTGTCGAGCATCCAGAACAGTGCTCAGCACTTGGGAAGCTGTAGTAAATAGGCGCTGAGCCCATTAACAGGTTCTAAAATGTTGGCCACTTGTGGTAGATTGTAAACCATGAAGCTGTGATTATTTACATTGTTTTTCATGGCCAGGTAGTATTTATTCTAATTTACTTTTTAAGTATAGGAAAAACATTTTATAGGGGAAGCCGGGATGGCTCAGTGGGTTAGGCGCTCACTTTGCATCTCCGGGGACCGAGGATCAAATCCCGGCCCCAGCCTGTGCGGAACCATATGCTGAGCTGGGAGCTCCCCCGGTTCAGTTCGCTCTCTGTCTCTGTCTCTGTATCTCTCCCTCTCTCTGTCAAAATAAAAATAAATAAAAATACATTTAAAAAAAAGTATAGGAAAAACATTTTATAAAGAGAATTTATACTTTGTGCGTCAATAGGTCGTTGGAGATGTTTGCAAAGGAGAAAGTCTAGCTGGAGAAGTATCCAGATGTTAATAGTGACTTTCTTTGAACTCAGGTGTTTTGTTTTTCTCTCTTTTTTGTATTTTCCAAAATTTCTATAATGCACATGTATTGTGAAAATTGTAATAACTATTAGGAATAGGCCATAAGCATTCACATGTAATAATACATGGTATATACGTATATAGTAATAGTTATTTTAAATGGTATTATTCTAAAATAGCTGTGTTTGTTCATTCTTTTGTCAGACTATGCTCCTAGAAGGGCGAGTGTTTCGAGGACTCGCTCCGACGGTTTCTCTCTCTGCAGAATCAGGAAAGAGTGACAAGGGCCTGCCACCAAATCCCAAGAAGCAAAGTTCACCAAAAAGTAAGATTTTAATGGTAGTCACAAGGGAAGAAGAACACAAAGTAAATAAATTGGTCAGCTTCACATGCATAAAAAGTCTTACTAGTTATATCACGTATGACTCTTCATTTCCAGCAGTGTCCAGATTATAATCCGACGTAAGAGCTGTAACAGATAATTTGACCAGACACAACAGTACTGTAACAGTTGAACTCAACATTTAGCCCTAACTGGTTCTGTGTGTATTTTCTAAATGCCAAACTCTGACGTGTAGCAAGGAGGCAAAGTAGAAAGGCTTTGTGGTATGTATTCATCGATGGCCCCAATACAGAGCCTGTATGTCCTTGACGTAGCCATGAACCCCACTTTCTCTTTTTTGCTTCAGTGGTGACTTTTCCGGTGTTTTGAGACTCATCTCTGGTTTCCTAGGCTTTGCTCGGCCCCAGTCCAGGATTGCAGGCGTCGTTTTGTGACTGTGGAGAGAGAGTTCGGAGCAGGCAGTTTTTCAGCATGAGTCACTTAGATGGAGTATGATATCTGGTTCCTTTCCAGCTCTTTCCAGTCACTTTGACCTTTATCACCAGTTTTTACTTTATTTTTACCCCGAATACCAATGTAGTGTATCCTTATTGAAGGTAAATAGGAAATGCTACAGTTTAACTACTTTGGGGAATTTTATTTTCTACTCCTGCTCATTTTTAATAATCGATTATAATCCAGGTCCATTGCATTTAGTCCCAGTTGACGAAGCCTTGGTTAACTCTTAAAAAATATGTACTATGTACAGTCTCGTTGCACATCTTTCATCTTCATAGGAGGTTTAGAATGATAATTTGAGTTGGGCTTCTTTTTACCATAACACCATTTCTTCAGTTTGGAAGTGTTTAGATTCTTTTGTTTTGTCCCTCCTTAGTCTGCACACAAAACGTGGGTAGGTGAGAAGATGCTTGCTATCTGTGGGTAGTGGCGTCTGCTGACTGCCTTTCACACGCAACGAACTTGACTGAGGAGACACACCTTCCTGGTGGTATCAGCAGCCCCTGTTGACTGGAGGCCTGATTTCAACAGGAACGTTATCTAATTCTGCTCTCTGCCTGCCTCATTTTAAAACCTAGTGTTCTCTTTTCTTAAATCCATGCTTTTAAATAGATATTTTAAACATACGGACTTTTTAATTTTTTTACATAACCTTGATACCGTTATCACACCTAAAACAAGTTTACGAGAGTGTGAGCTCAATTCTGTATCATGCCTGACACTTTTCTGACATTCTTTCAGTGTTCACCAGTGAATGAGTTGTTGAGTTTCATCACAAGTATTATCCTTGTCCTTGGTGAATTTTTATCTTATATCTGCAGTTAGACGTCCTAGGTTTATGACATTGGATTAATAGATTTTGGAATATTGTGGCTGAACCAGAGATGCCCCGGTTTAGAAATGTGCCCTAGGTGAATGGGAATGGGATGCTTCCATGACAGCTTAGGGTGCAGCTATGACAAGGGAACGCTGAGCTGGGAGTTGGCCTTGGGCTCATGTAGCTTCTGCCTCGACATGGCAGGCCCTGCAGGCCTGTGGGCCTCCGTTCCTCTGTGCCTGGGCGGGATCTGTGTGCTGGCCGCGCTGGGTCCATGTGAGACGGCCCAGAAGGTGAGGAGGTGGGATGCATGCACATGCCATGCCCATCACAGGGAGCGCCCAGGTGCACGGTTTCAGGACTACCTTTAACGCACGTTACATTTGTATCTCAGAATTCAAAAAATGGTCTTCCCTGCATGCAGAAAAAGAAACAGTGCTTCTACATCGATGAGTGCAGGAATCATTGTTTCCCCCGAGGTGTCATTGATTGGGAGGCCTGAGAGACAGAAATGCTCGTCACCCACAGGTGACAACATTGCCCAAGTGGACCGGGGGTTTTAGTATACAGATGGAAAAGGAAGGTGACTCCCAAACGAAAACATTGTCAGAGTGTGTCGGCATGCCGCCTCTAGACAAACATAGATTTCCTGAAAAACAGCAGGTAAAGTCGTGCATTGTTCCTGACGGGATAGTGCCGTCTTCCAGGGACAGACATCCTTCTGCACTGCTAAATGCAGATGTGGGTGGGGACAGCAGTGACTGGTAGCAGTGACAGGCCGTCACAAGGAGATGCTGGCCCTGCTGCAGCGGGTCAGGGATGTGCTCTGAGGAAGAAGCAGCATGTTGTGCTGTGGCTCAGTCAGCGGGCCTCCCTCCGGCTTCTCCCAGCAGCTTGGCCTGGGTAAGGGAACCAGAGCTTTCTGGTCTCTGTGATGGGAGTTCCCCCTTCAAACACAGCTTCTCAATTGTATGATTGTTAATCCCACTTCAAGTTCCTTTCCATTTTCAGTAGGTGATCGTTCAACTTATAATGTAGTTTTAATAACTTTGACTTACGGTACAATTTTAGAAATGTCCGCAACAGATTTGGAAGATTCAGGAAAATTCTTCTATTCAGAGCAGCTGATCTAAGATAAGCCTTATTTTAAGTTTTACCCTTTTTTAACCCCCACCCCCTTTTCCTCCCAACCCCCCGCCCTGTTCTCCTGTGGCAACCATCAGTTTGTTTTCTGTATCTATGAGTTTGTTTCTGTTTTGTTTTGTTTGATCGTTTGTTTTCTATTTTAGAGCCCTCATGTAAGTAAAATTATACGGTATTTGTCTTTGTCTGACTTATTTCACTTAGCGTAATATTCTCTAGGCCCATCCATGTTGCAAATGGTAAGATTTCATTCTTTTTTATGGCTGAGTAATATTCTGTTTTCTGTATGTACCACATCTTCTTTAGCTGTTCGTTTATTGATGGGCACTTAGGTTGCTTCTATATTTTGGTTGTTGTAAATTATGCTGAGTGGACATAGGAGCGCATATATAGTATTTTCAAAGTAGTGTTTTCATTTTCTTCAGATAAATACCCAGAATTGGGAGTGCTGGGTCATAAAGTAGCTCTATTTTTAATTTTCTGAGGACGCTCCACACTGGTATCCAACGTGGCCGCACCAGTTTGCATCCCCACCAGCAGTGCATAAGGCCCCTCCTGTCCTCACCAGCACTTGTTAGTCTCTTCCGATCACAACAGTTCTGACAGGTGTGACACGATTCCTTATTGTGGTTGCATTTCCTGTTAATTAATGATGTTGAACATCTTTTCATGTAACTACTGGCTGTCTGCATGTCCTCTTTGGAGAAATGTGTATTGAGAGCTCATTTTTTAATTGGATTGTTTGGGCTTTTTTTAATATTGAGTTGCATCAGTTAATTTTTCATACTTGGAAAGTTTATGTTCACCATGAAGGTGAACAAGTGACCGAGTGTGGAGGCCAGCACATCGTTCACAGGGCTGTTCCATCTCACACGCAGCCGTCCAGAATTTCTGAGCGGTATCAGACACAGGACAGACAGGCAGAAGGGAGAGTTCAAGTGCATGTGCCCTTGCTCTCCTCGTGTTCATGTCAGTGTGATCCCGGGGCTCTGCGTGAGTTCTGAGTGGCCCTGTGTCTGCACCGGCTCTGGGCCATCGAGTGCAGATTCTGGGCTGGCACCGAGCCCCGGCACCAGCCGTGCAGGAGGAGGTGGGGGTAATGGTGGAGTCGCCTCACTGGCCGCTCAGCCATGTCCTCACACACGGCTCAGGAACCTCTCTGGCCTGTCTCTTGAGTTTTGGTTACTCCTCAGTTTTCTGGTCTTTTCTTTTTTTTTTTTTTTTTTATCTTTTCACATTTATAGAGAGAAATTATCTTTTTGTCTTCAGTGCATAGTTATTTCTATTTTACTTTTTGACAGATAGAGAGAGAGACAGAGACAGAGACAGTCAGAGAACCGAACTGTGGGAACTCCCCAGTTCAGCACGTGGGTCCTGCCTGGGCCGGAGCCGGGATTCGATCC
>PVKE010001551.1:0-12484 GCA_004027555.1 Craseonycteris thonglongyai | reverse complement strand
TCTTTTCAAGTTCTGCTTTAGATTTGAAAAGTAATTCTAATTTATAAAAAACTTGTCCTATATTTTTTTTCTAATCTGTATAGAGAAGATTTACCACCTGAGAAAATTGAAATTAGTTTTAATCAGTGTACCATGTAATGTCATATTTTCATAATTGACTTTACATAATGTAAGGCTTTTGTGTTAGCACTACTCTGTTTCTTTTTACAGTTTAAAGCCTGTTGTTTCCCATGACATACATGATAGGAAATTATTTTAGGCTGTTTTAGTCTTGCAGCGCTTCCGTGTTCCTGGGCTGAAGAAAGGCCCAAGTGGCTTGTGACTCGGAAGACCTGTCTCCCTCTTAGAGCAGCTTCACATGAACCGCACCATCCCCGACCCCCACTCCTTTTAAAGATTTATTGTTTATTGTTGTTTTTGGGTTTGTTTTTTGTTTGTTTGTTTTAATATTTATTTTTAATTGTTTTTTGACAGAGATAGAGAGAGATACAGAGACAGAGAGAGAACTGAACTTGGGGCACACCCCAGTTCACCATGTGGGTCCACGTGGGCCGGGCCCAGGATTCGGTCCTCGGGCTCCAGGGCTGCAAAGTGAGCACTTAACCCGCTGAGCCATCCCAGCTTCCCCCGACCCCCACTCCTAAACACAGGCGTGGGCAAACCCTACCCAAACCGGGCTCTTGTCTGTGCTTTTGCTTTGCTGTTTTGTTCAGGAAATCCAGGTTCATACAATGCGGATAAACTTTTAACATTTGAGAGCACCAGTTTTTTAGCGATCCAAGAAATTATATGTTTATAAAACTTCAGTAGTCATCTGAAAATATCTTTATTTATAGTTTAACTATCTTAAATTTGGATGAAATGATAGTTTTAAAATAATTACCATCAAAGAAGCTCTCTTGTGAAAATGGGGACAAGTTTGTTGTTTCTGTTGTTAAAAACTCCTGTTTTAAAGATTTCCAGTTCAAGGGAAAGCAGCTGCTTTTCTTGCTGTCCTCTCGCGGTGTGGTCTCACTTGAGTGGGCTTCCACAGGACATTCCATAGGATGGTTATGTTGAAGACATTACAAGTGGTGTATGATGAGATGTCTGTGGCTTTGTGAGTTGAGATTGTTTTACTAAACACTAAAAATCATGTTCCCCTTTATGCCGTTTCCCAGATGTAGTGGAGCCAAAGGAGCAAGGCAGGCCACTAACCACCCCAGCAGCCGCCAAACTGTCTAAAAACCTCTCTTCACCCAGTGCTTACTCAGCAGCTGTGACTCCAGGTGGGACGGTAGCTGGCCCCAACCCCGATGACAGCGTGCAGCTCACAGACGCAGGGGCTCCAACGTCTTTGTCCAGAAAGACTTTGGTAGCGTTTCCTCAGAACGTTCCATCTTCCTTCAGGAAGCAGGGTTCCGGTTCCAAAGCTCTTCGGGAGGGCAGGCGCGGGGCGGGCAGCTCCTCCTCCTCCTCCTCCTCCTCCTCCTCTGATTCCGAGTCCGACGAGGAGGGGCCTGGCTCCAGAGTCGACTCTCAGGTGACGAGCAAAGGCAAAGGGAGGGTTCCAAAACCAGGGGCCCCCCAAGTCTCATTATCAGCAACAGAGAAAAGCTGGTCACCACAGCCACATCTGGACCTCACTTCTCCAGAGAAGCCCCACCAGGCGCAGAAAAGGGTAACATCCATGAAGCCATTACAGGGCAGGAAAGACACTGTACCAGGACCCACGTCGCCCAGGTCACAAGTAAGTGAAGAGTTTATGGAGCAAAATGTAAAGGAAAAAGCACTGCAGAAGAAGTTTAGAGCAAAGGAAATAGATAAAGAAAGCCAAGTGCCATTTGAAATGAAAAACATCTCACCTGACCACAGCAAGTCAGGGTGGTCTGCACAGCCGAGAGGCGGCCCGGTGCGCACCGGGCGGACAGAAGAGATGGCCGCGGGAGGACAGCTGCGGGCCGCGCCTGCCCAGACTCGGGAGGGCCGCCTGGGAGAGCGAGCACCGGAGCCTGGCGGGGAGGGGGCTGCTCCCCCAGGGAAGCAGGTAACAGAAGGAATCACGAAGCCTGAAGGAGAGATGTTGGAAGACCAGGTACCAATGAAAACTTTGAAGCCAGTTCCTGTTCATAATCAGGATGCTTTCAACGAAAGGGCAGCAGTCCTCACGCTGGAAGCAAAAGGTGGAGTCGCTGAGGGCTCAGCAAGCCACGTGGGCGAGCAGGACAGCGCGCAGGGTATACCTTGACTTTACGAGCGCTCCTTGTCTGTGGGGGTGGTTGGACCAAAGGGCCATGGGACAGTAATGGAGCAGCCTAGCAGCCTCAGACCACAGAGGCTTCTGTCTTAGTTATGAATTAGACACACCTCAATACACAATCCCTACACATTCTAAATTTATTTTGCAACAAAAGAGCAGGCCCGTGGCCTCCTGACAGTTCTGTAAGCAGAATACTTTTGAAAACTGGCCTTTAAACACCATCACCCTTAACTTGTGAGGGTGGCGGTGCCCACTCGAGCCAGCAGCTCCTGTGAGTCCCGGAGGTGGGGGCAGTGTCAAGCCTGGTCTCAGTCTTCAGGGAGCTGGCAGGTGATGGCTTTGAGCATCCTCATGCCCTAGGGGGCCCGTACATCAGGAGTGAGGGATAGGGAGGGGACCCGGGGCAGCCGGCGGCGGCTCTGGGTGAGCCCTCCTCCCTTTCCGTGAAATGCAGTGGCCGCTCTATTTTCTGTTCTGAATTTCTAGGAAGGGCCTTTATGCTAGCACAGCTTTTTAAAGGGGAACTATTCCTATCATATTACCACTCTGTGCACCGACTTTATAAAATACAACATATTTTAGGACAGTCACAGTGAACGATAAAGGGCTCCGTTTTAGGATCTGTGGCTCCCAGATGTTGGAATTCATCACTAACAAGCCCACTCCTTCCTGCCTGCTCTTCATTCTTTTTAAAGCCGCCTCTTGGCCTCATTTATGTTTCCTGGTAACCATTGCTGTTGGTTCTGTTATGTTGACAGAATGTGTGTGTTTTCTCCCCTGTCCATCTTTTCCGTCTGTCATTAATACGGCAAGTGCCCACGCTTACCAGTCCTGACCCGCGACACCTGCTGCTCCTCTCAGCCACTCGCGGGGAACTGGAGAGGAATAGCATCACCTGCAGGAGGACACACAGGGTTCAGGTCACAGATCTTTTTGCAGAAACTGCTCCCAGTTTTTCATGGATGTGTGATTTTTCCAGTGTTCTTGCCTTCTGGAGGCTGACTGTGCCGCCCAGGAGCACAGGGGCTGCATGTCACCAAGTCCCCCTGCCCTGCACCTTCAGGTGGATCCGTTTTCGACAGTTTCTAAGCCCATGTTTCCCTTACCACCTTCTACACCAACTGTCATGACGCCTTCACTGAAGCTGTCCCCACACCACATGGGACATACTCCACTCATTGAGATGAGAAAGACATCAGCTCTTTAAATAAGAAACCGTTTTTCCTTAATACAGCAACAAAAATGAAAAAACTTTTGGTATGAATTCAAACAGTGGAAAGATGTATTTCGGTTACATTTTCTGCATCCTGAGTAGAAGCTGAGAGCCCCGGTGACGGAGGTTCAGGGTCAGGAAGCACTAGGCCTTAGCTGTCACCCTGTGACCGTGGCTGTGCCATCGCTGTGTGGAGCACCCTCTCAGGAGAGCGCTTTTTCTGTTTCTTCAACCGTACACGTCGGTGTTAAGATTACCAGGTGTCTAGGTGGATGGGTATTCATTCTTTCCACGTAGGAAATAAAGCCAAATTAGTACTTTTCAGTCTATGAATCTGTATCAATATTTTTTTCAAAAAAAGTGAAAACAAAAACGATCCATATATCTCCCAGTTCCCTGTAACTGTTATTTTAAAACAGTTGGAGTCTAATTTTCTCGTATTCAGAGACTTAGACTTAGTGTGTGCTTTTGAAAATTTTCTTCTCTAAAATGTTTATTTCTGTTTTAGACACATTTCTAATCCTCTTTCTGCATCTGTGCTTGGCCTGAGGGCCCCTCCAGGATGTTCTGGGCACATTCGGAGTTCTGGCAGTGCCAGGCCTGGAACATGTACACAGGACTTTGTTAAGACACATTGTCCTGATTCCATTCCCTCCGTCATGGCCGCGTGTTTTATTAATAGAAGAAATTTTCAGCTAATTCCTTTGTTTTGCTTTTGAAGACGTTGCTGCCTTTCTTTTCTCATTAGACACTTTCCTGGTGGCAGGTGGGTTTTGAAGAGGGCTTGGCGAGTGAGCCGCTCGGAAGCCCGCCTGTGCTGTGTGCTCACTGCCTGTGTTCCCCCCACAGAACCTGCCCAGGCCGCCGCACCCCCCGAGCCGTTTGACAACACCAGCTACAAGAATCTCCAGCATCATGACTACACCCCGTACACCTTCCTAGACCTAAACCTGGACCTCTCGAAGGTCAGGTTGCCGCAGCCCTCTTCCGGACGGGAGTCTCCACGCCACTGAGAGCCCCGCTGGGGCAGGAGCTGACTGCTCTGCTGCTTCGTGCCTGGAAAATAAAGTCCGCTCTGTCCTGGGGTCTGGCGTGTGGACTTGCTTTCTCTTCTACACCCTCGTGGTGGGTGGTGAACTGGGATTCATTCACCATGCTGTGCAGGGAACTTTCCTCTAAAGTCGGGGCTCACTGGATACCCAGAAAACCAGGGAATGTAGGTGCTTTGGTCCTGTGTTGAGCGCCTGGTCATTTGGGCATTAATGTGGGTTTTCAGCTAGGCGCTGAGAAGTGGACCGGCTACTGGTTTCATAGAGTTAGTTGTTTTTTTTATTGTTTTTGACAGCAAAGAGGGAGGGCCCAGAGCAGTCTCCATAGTTGTACATCAACTGTGGCATGGATTCATTCCACACAGGTGGACAGGAACTGAACTGGGGGCCTCCTGCATGGGAGGCACGACCCAGTTCAGCATATGGATCCACATGGGCTGGGGCCAGGATTTGATCCTCAGTTCCCAGTGTTGCAAAGCTAGCACTTAACCTGCTGAGCCATCCCAGCTTTCCCTAGACTTAGTTCTTGATAAATGAGTAGGAGCTGCTGATTTTAACTGCTGCATCTCAAAGAAGCTAAAATATTACAGCATCTGATTGTCGGAGAAGGAGCAGAAGACTTGCGTGCTTGGGTGAGGTATATGATGTGATCTCAGGGAAGTTGTCAGTGTGAGGCTGGGGAGCAGTGGGCAGCTTTGTACCTCCTGCCGCGGTGCACTCAGCTGATAGAGCTGCAGTGGCCAGATGCGGTTCCATCACTGAAAATGTTACGCCCCTGGAGGCAGAATCGGGTTGTGTCCTGTGGTCCCCTCTGAGAATGACATCTAGAGAGTGCTGCTAATTCCAAGAGCACAGAAAATGTCAGAAGAGGGGCTGCCCATGAGGGTGACGCGTCCCCACAGAACCAGGAAGTTCCTCTCAAATGGATGGACAGTCCTGCTTGGCCTTGACCGCTCCTCCCTTCTCATTTCTGGGCTTCACTTCCCTGGAATTCTGGTCCTCTGCCTCCAGCCAACCTGCAGCGAACAGCACAGCGTGTTCACAACACGATTCCCGGTTCTGTAGTCCTAAAGCTGGGCCAGATAAGAGTACCAGAATCGAAGGTGTTACAAACTAGTGAGGGGCTGCCTCAGACATCCTTACCACCCAGAGGCTGAGTGGCTCCCCAAGATGCTTCTAAATCAGTTTTTATTATAAAACAGACCATATTGCCAAAAAGTAAATGGGGAAATAGTAAGATTACCTAAAGTGCAGCACGATCACCCAGCCACAAGTAACAGCCAGTTTCCCCAGTGCTGGTGGTTTCAGATGTGACCATGTAATAACGTACACACAGCTACCCTGCTGGGTTTTTTCATTCATGTTTGTCAAACACCCACAGAACCCCTGTGACGTGTGAGGGGGCCTGGGGCTGTGTGGAGGGAGCAGTAGAATATGGCCACAGAGCGCATTTCCCCAGAGCTGAAATTCTCTGTACATAAAGTGGGATATGAATATAGTTTAATTTGTGTGATGTTTTCCCTTGGAACCTGTGGGCCGTCTAGTCACTCTGATCCCCTCCCCTACGCCCATTGTGACTTGTGACTCCTGGATGTCCCATCTGGTGGCAACTGTGGTGGCCCACCCAGTGTGGCTTTGGGATCCTTGTTACTTCCCTCATTCTCTTCTGGGAAGTGCTACCAGAAACAGCTGTGTGAACATAACTTGTTTGGTATTTCATATTGCCTCCTTAAGACGGATTCCAGAAACGGTCTGGTGAGTCGCACACGTGATACACGAACGTTTGTCTCGCTCCCATTTCCGCGAGATCTGAGTTAAATAAGGAGCGCAGGTATTTTATGTCCTTTTGTATTCTTCCTGTCGTCTTAGGCATGCAATCTCACATCTGTCACAAAGAAGCCCAGTGGGCGGGAGGAGGCTGTGTAAGTCATAAGCGCTGCCCTTATCATGGCTTCTTGCCCTGGTGTCTGCGGGCAGCTGGCTAATCACCGGACTCAGCAGATGCGCACGGGTTTCTGACGCCACGGCCAGGCCTGTGCTTTGTATTTAAGTTAAGGTGACGAGATTTTAACATTGGTAAAGCGGGACACCATTGACCAGGGGGGAGGGGGTTCTTGATTAAAAATTGGGTCTATCTCCCGCTGTTCCCTAGCTTGTGCATTCTTTCCAAAAATTGGGACTTTTTAAATATTTATTTATTTATTGTTTTTTGACAGATACAGAGAGAGAACTGAACTGGGGGAACTCCCCAGTTCAGCATATGGTTCTACAGGGCCGGGGCCGGGATTCGATCCTCAGTCCCCTGCGCTGCAAAGTGAGCGCTTAACCCACTGAGCCATCCCGGCTTCCCCAAAATCGGGACTTATTTAAAACGCCGCGGGACGTGGGACAAATTGTTAAAAATCAGGACTGTCCCGCCAAAAGTGGGACGTCTGGTCAGAGCAGGTTTCATTCCTACAGGCCTGTGATAAAAACACTGTTGTAAATGTCTCCTGAGAGCCCGGGGCACTAGGTTGCTGACAGCTTCTCCCAAATGCCATTTGTGCCCAAGGGCACAAGCACATGGGCCCGGCAGTGTCTGGTGCCCTTAGCCTGTGATAATTACCTTTCCTTCATGCAAAGGCGAACACTCTGGAGTCACATGCTACCTAGTGACGCTGGGAATAAACCAGGCAAGCCGAATCGCCCTCCCGGGTCACTGTGCGGGAGGGGTGGACCATCGGCGTCCAGGGCGAAGACCATGAAATGGGCCCAGAAAGTGGGCTGTTTGGGACCCAGTTAAGAAGTAACTCTTCTTGGGGAAGCCAGGATGGTTCAGCGGGGTAGGCGCTCGCTTTGCAGTTCTAGGGACCAAGGATGGAATCCCGGCCCCGGCCCGTGTGGACCCATATGCTGAACTGAGCTGTGCTTCCCATGCGGGAGGCCCCCAGCCCAGTTCCTGGCCCTGCACGGCCCCTGCCCACCTGTGTGGAACCAAACCATGTCAAAAACTGATGACGTGGAGCCTGCTCTGGGCCCTCCCCCTTCTCTGTCTCTGTCAAAAACAATAAAAAAAGTAAATCTTTAAAGAAGAAGTAACTCTTCTTGGTAAATGGGGTTGAAAATGGCTCTTCCATTGTCCCTGCTGCTGAGTCCCCAGCCTAGCACTCAGGGGAGAGGCCAGGGACGGCTGTGCCAGTCTAATGCCCACAACAGGCAACCAAACCCAGGCTTGTAAGCGTGTAAAAGGGCAGCTTTGAACTTCCCGAGGTAGTGGAGGCCTGGCCCACACCTGAAGCCTTCTGTGAGGGTTGCCGGGAGGTGCCGGGGGCCGCACTGCAAGCCCCGGGATCAGCCACGCCGTCCTTGGGTCCTTGGAGGCCAGCCCCACCCAGGACCGGAGCCCACACTCAGGGAGCAGGTCCGACCACTGCACCTTGGGCCCCACCAGCCCTTCCTTCTCCCTTTCTTTTAAACAGCGGCTTTGAACCCTTAACCAAAGCCAAGCGAATCGGGGTCTAGGTTACAAACGTGTCTTGATGTCTGCCATTCATCAGAAGCCTTGCCAAGGTTTTTATTTTTAAACGTGGGGCTTAAAATACTTCCTCGGCAGCACCAGGGGAAGCGAAGGAGAGCGCTGCTGTCTTCTTTAGAACGTATGGTGGGGAGTCAGGGCTGCCGGGACCAGGGGCAGAGCAGAACAGAAAGGACGTTCTGCTACAAGAGAAAAAGGCGGGTGGGACTGCATGGAATCAGGCAAAGCTTCCTGCCGCCAAAAGCTGTTTTCAGAGAGCTGACGGATAAGAGGGAAAAAAGCCAAAGGGGCGGAAGGCATTCCTAAAGCCTGAGCTAGCTACTAGGCTCAGGGCAGGTGGGCGTCCCCCACGGTGCCCTCAGGCGTAGTGGGATGTTTGCCCTCTGCCCGGGGCCAGGGCCCTCGCAAGGGATGAACCCTCGCCTCGGCCTGAGCGGTATTAGACCATTTCTTCCTCCCGGGTGTCCCTGTCCACCTTCCCCCCTTCTTGTACCCCGGGTCCGGTAAAGCCTCAGTTACCAGCCAAGGTCATCTCCCCTGCAGGGGGCAGCTGGAACGGGGCAGGGGGCAGCTGGAACGGGGCAGGGGGCTTGAACTACTGTTTATTTCTCAGCGTCTTCTCGTGTACTCCGTGGGTTTGGCTGGTTTGTGTCAACCTTTCGGCTGTTTCATGCAAAACCCATAGTTCTTTGCACGCTTCCAGCGTGGCAGAGGTTCCCGCCCTCGGTGAAGTCTCTATGTATTAGGGTCGTGATCATGTTAAGCGTCGGACCGCGTAGGGAGCAGGGAATTTTATGTCGCATTCCTGGATAGTCAGCGTTTTAGATCTTTTGAGTTTATTACTGGTTAGACGGGTGCGCTGCAAATGCCGAGGAATTAGGCTAATGCATAATGGATCAGGCGGTGTCACGAAGAGCCTTTATTCATCCCACCATTTTCAAATGACTCGCAGATGTGCAGGCCCTGCAGCTGTTCCTCCCGCAGAACGGCCGAGTTTCGTGCCAAAATCCTCTGGCGCGAACTCCAGTTCTGGGGACCCTCCCAGCAGAGTGCATTCATTGTCAGCAGGGCTGAGGACAGACAGGCCGACAGGCTGATGGGGCACAGGCTGGAAGGGAGGCTCAGGAAATGGACTGACCTCCAGATTCTTACAGTTGATTTACACAAATCTGTTTCTATTTGCAAAGTCGGCTGTTTCCCGGCCCAGGACGAAGCAGAGTGGCCCGGAGCACAAACTCAGGACAGAACTGCAATTTGGAGAACGAATTCCCCCAGCCCTCCTCCCAGGCCCCCACCTGCGTGGGCAGGAAGTGTCAGGGTGCCACCATGCAGCCCTGTGATGTCCCCATCACACCTGCCTCCAGGGCAGAGCTGCTAAAACGTGACCCCGCAGGAATCACCCAAGGGTGCTCTGCAGAATGCTGACTCCTAATGGGCTGGCTCGCGTGGGACCTGCCAGGACCAAATGAACGAGCCAGGAGGCTGGTGTTACTCAGACGCGAGAGGAGAGGCCCCGAATGAAGACCGGGGTCTCCCCAGGGTGTCTCCCCTAGTCACAGGCAGGGCAGGGCGGCGTCAGGTCTGCCATCCAGGGGCGTCTGGGCCGGTTGCTGAATGGAAGACGTTCGTCTCCGCATCTAGCTCATTTCAGAGAACAACTCTAACCTCAGCTAAGCATTCATGAGACAACGAGCAGGAAGTGGGGGGCTCGGTGTTCACAGGCATCTTCTGTGAGTCCGGTGGGAGTCCTGTCCAAATTGCTGGGGAAGTTGGGGGGTCCTCAAGGCCGGTCCCCTGGGAGGTCAGGTGAGGTCGCCACCGTCAGCGCCAGTGGCTGAGGTGGGAGGAGAGCCCCGCTGACACAGGATAATGGAGGCAGGCCGCCGAGGGGAGGCCTCAGTAATCTCGGCGGGCGTGACATCCACGCCCTGAACCGTGATGCAGAAACAGGACCGTCAGGTAACAAAGCCGAGGGAGCAGATGCCGGCCGCGGCTAAGAAATGCAAATATAAGCCTTTAGGCTGCGGACGCCCAGCTCTAGGGAATGTAAATGTAACCTTGGGAGGAAGGTACGGGATATTAAAATAATAATAATAACAAAGGACACCAAGTCCGGCAACGCCCAGAATCCCACCCACCAGGCATCTCATCTGGAGATAAGTGTTTGTTTCAAAAACTCGCCTAAGTGGAATATCCAGGCCTGTGGACTCAAAGATAAAAGCAGGACCTTGGGTACAACAAAGGGTATGAAAGCAGTGGCGTGCGGTCCCAGCGGGGGCGCTCCACGTCCGGGCGCCCCCTCTCAGCAGCGAGCCTTTTTCCGTGGGCATCTCATCTTTGGATGTCTCCTCTCGTTTGGAGAGCTTTTACTCCTTCCTTTTTTTAATAAACTTTGACGCTCACCTTTCCTGTGGGGTCCGCCTTCTCATTCTTCGAGTTCACGAGCCCGCGCACGTGGGGCACCACCGTTCACCATTGTTTCCCGCATCACCCGGGACGCCGAGTCAGGTGGGGCGGGGCCGGACTTGGAGAAACTCCGCTTTGGGGCCTCGAAGTGAGGCCGGGGCTGCCCGTCCTGTGATGAGGTGACCTGAGATGCGGAGGCAATCGCCGTTGCTTTGGCTCACGCCGTTGCTTTCCCGGGGCTTAAATGTTGGAGACCTCGGGGCACCAAAAACCGTACCCCCGGGGCAGGAAGGAAGGGCCCCCCATCCCTGTCACAGAGCAGGTCTGCAGCGTGGATGGCCTGACCCGCCCAGCCGAGGCCACCAGCCGCTGCCTTCTCTTAGTGGCCTTTGCTGGCCTGTCCCCTCTCACTGGGACTTCATCTGACCAGACCACCCAGGCGTCCCCAAGACAACCCTTGGTGCTAGATAGGTGGGGGCTGTCCCGGGGGTACAGGCTGCATTCTGCTGCTCCCTCCCCCATGCCTGGGCACCCCCAGGGCCAGCAGGGTGCACCATCTGGGGACACTGTCGGGCACTGGCCCCAGGTCATGCACAGGGGACATTTATGTGCTAGTTCCCAGGGCAGGGGCGGGAGCAGGAGCATTTCTGGAGCCTGGAAGGCAGCTGGCTGCATGCAGGGGCCTGACCCATGGGGCCCCAGGCCTGACACCCCCACGGTCCTCCCCTCTGAACTCCCACAGGCCTCCCGCCGGGGCCAGCACCCCTGGGAGCCAGCCAGAGGGTGCCCGGGCAGCCTGGACAGGTGTCTCTCAGCACCCAGAGCAGGAGGACAGGGGCGGGGACCTCTGCCTTCCCTCCGGGGACCAGGGCCAGCGTGTCCCTTAAAAGGGCAGGGGCACCTCCAGCCAGAGAACAGCTCCTACAGGAACCAATGGGCACCGCTGGGACGCCGGGCGTGTCTGCACTTGTTGGCATCTGTATGTTTGAGCTTTTATCAATGTGAGTGTGGTTTGACAATAAAACCTAATACACCTGTTCTCACACAGACGCAGCAGCCGACTGCTTGTGCCCCATCCCTCAGGTTGGGGGGAGAGGCCCCCCGACCCCCCGGGGGCCATGCTGAGATCTTGGGGGTGCAGGGCAGACGAGGGCGGCCCCTCCGCGCCCACCATGAGTGAGCTGCGCAGAGCCGTGAGGTTCTACCACCAGCTCCGGGGTTAGTGCTGACCCGTCGGTTGAGGGCACGGTGCCCACAAGCCTACCCGCACTCCACATGCCGGCCACACTGCAGGGGCTGAAGCCACTGGCGCTTCTGAGAACCTGGCTGTGGGTTCGAGGGCTCCTGCCACCCCCACCCACCCCCAGGTTCAAGCATTTGCTCCCAGAGAATGGGGTCCTCCCTGGGGCTGTGTCCAGGTTCTTGGCTTCTTGAACAAAGAATTGGGCAAGACACCGAAGTACAGTACAGAGTGAAAGAATAGTTTTTTAAAAGATTCATAATGTCACCCCATTAAATTTAACAATAAAAAAAAAAAAAGAAAACTAGAAAAAAAAAAATGTTTTGACAGAGACAGAGAGAAGGGGGAGGGCCCAGAGCCGTCTCCATAGTTGCACATCATCAGTTTTCCGCATGGTTTTGTTCCACACAGGTGGGCGGGGGCCGTGCGGCATGGGAACTGGGCTGGGGGCCTCCCGCCTGGGAAGCTCACCCCAGTTCAGCATGTGGGTCCCCACGGGCCGGGGCCGGGATTCGATCCTCAGTCCCCGAGGCTGCAAAGCGAGCGCTTAACCTGCTGAGCCCTCCTGTCTTCCCTACATCACTTCTGTAGCTATCTTTTCCTTCTATCCCCTCCAGTGGTTGCTTAATCTGGGGCGGGGTCTCTGGAGAGCAGGTGGTAACCACCCTGACAATGCAGGCTCTATGGGAGGGGTCCCGGGATCCCCCTATTCCAGCTGCCAACCTCGCCTTCCCCTGGAGAGACGTGACCCCCTTAAATCTCTATGGGAAGCTTAGGGGCTGAAGGTCTCTTCCGTATCTACCTGCTGCTGAGTGTGGTCGCT